>PVJS01019124.1:0-34057 GCA_004027185.1 Glis glis | reverse complement strand
CCCCCGGCCCTATTTTTTTATGCTTTATTTTTGAAACCGGGTCTCACGAAGTTGCGGAGGGCCTCGCTAGGTAGAGAGAGAGAGAGAGAGAGAGAGAAAGACAGAGACAGAGAGAGAGAGACAGAGACAGAGGAGAGAGATCGATCGATCGATTGATCGATCGTGCGGGCGCGCATGCGCGCTGAGGCTGGCCGCGAACCCGGATCCTCCGGTCTCCGCCTCCCAAAGTACTGGGATTACAAGCGTGCGCCACCACGCCCGGCTACCGACATTTCCATCTGAACACCATCTGCTCCCATTTCCTCCAGAGTTGGCCACCACAATCTCCCCAACTTTCTCTACCATCTTATCCTTTTCTCCCTCCAAAGATTCTTTCCAACTTTTATTCTTTTTTTTTTTTTTTTTTGCAGTACCAGGGATTGAACCCAGGGGCATTTGACCTCTGAGCTACACCCCTGGCCCTAATTTTTATCCTTTATTTTGAAACCAGGTCTCATGAAGTTGTGGAGGGCCTCACTAAGTAGCTGCGGCTGGCCGTGAACCCGGATCCTCCGGTCTCCAGAGAGAATGATCACCCTTTGGTGTCTTTCTTTTGTTTATAGTGGATTGTTATTATTGTTTTCACCTGTTCAGCACCTTTACTGTTTGAAAACAGCATCTTGAGCTGGGCATGGTGGCGCACGCTTGTAATCCCAGTACTTTGGGAGGCAGAGACCGGAGGATCCGGGTTCGCGGCCAGCCTCAGCTCTCTCTCTCTCTCTCTCTTTCTCTCCCTATCTCTCTCTCTCTCTACTTAGTGAGGCCCTCCGCAACTTCGTGAGACCCGGATTCAAAATAAAGTATAAAAAATAGGGCCGGGGGTGTAGCGCGGAGGTAGAATGGCCCTGGGTTCAATCCCCGGTACCTCAAAAAAAAAAAAAAAAAAAAGAAAACAGCATCTTGATTTCTTTGGGAACCAACCCCCTCCCTCACTCTTGGTTCATAATATTAAAATTATGACCTGTAGGGGTGATCAGATGACCTTTGCCTGGCCTATGAATGCTTTGCACAGTGATTATTTCAGGGATGGGCATGTGACCCAAGCTGGCAAATATGAGTTAGTGCTAAGATTTTTACTGGAACTACTAGGAACTGTTGGGGCCACTTATTTGTTAATGGTAATGCTGGAGTTGCTAGAAGCCAACATGTGAAAAGAGTCTGAAAGAGAAGGAAAAGTGGGTGTGGTAGCATAGAGAAAGAATATCCTGATGACATTGTTGAATCTTTGGACTTCCCAGTAACTGATAAATTCCCGCTTTGATTTAGATCTCTGTCTCTTGAAGCTAAAGTAGGCTGAATCGTATGTTTGTCCTTTCAGTTTCTTTCTCATTCTTCTCACTTCCTTCCATAGCTTCTGTGCCCAGTGAAACTTGGCCCCTGCCCACCTCTCCGGCTTCATCTCTCTCCGCAGTCCTCTTGACACTTTTCCTGTGGACACACACACTAGTGTGAAAGGGGTAGGTTGGCTCTCAGGCTCTGAGCTGGTGCTTCTGAAGTCAGCCTGCCTTGCAGTTTTTTCAGAAAACCTTCTTTTCATACATTAGTCTCTGAGTCTTTCTTTCTTATCAATCTGTCCATTACTATCTGTGGCTTCTCCATTTTCTACTCTTTAGATTAGAGTCCTGGTAGTCATGTAAGACATATTTATTAAGCACCTCCTGAATGGGCTGAGTGCTGGTTGATTCAATGGGGAAGCCCACATTTAGAGCCCCTACCATCTTGAACTTACAGTACAGGGGAGAACATGGACTGATGGCAGTTTTATCAAATCACAATTCAGAGAGAATCCAAGCAGCTGCCCTTTTGAGTCTTGATTTCACATACTGGAGAAAAGTAATCATCATTCTTGTGTTGGTCAGTTTTCTGCTACTATAATGAAATATCTGAGATAAATAAACTTATAAAGAAAAAAAACTTATTTTGGCTTATAGCTTTGGTGGTTCCAGTCCATGACAGGTTGGCCTTGTTGCTTTGAGCCTGTGGTGAGGTGGCACATCACAGTGGGAACACGTGGTAGAGCAAAATCAGTCACCTCCTGGCCACAGTACAAAAAAGCGAGGAAGAGGAAGAGACTGGGATCCCACTCTCCCTTTCGAGGGCACACCCTCAGTGACCTAAAGACCTCCTACTAGGCCCCACATCCTAAATGTTTCACCACCTCCCAATAGCAGCATACTAGGAACCAAGCCTTAAACACATGGGCCTTTGGGGGACATTCAAGATTCAAAGTATAGCAGTTCTCTTCATGGTCACATTTTCCTATTGCAACTCCTTATTTAGAATAGAAAAAAAGAGTTAGGCATGGTGGCTCACGCTTGTAAATCCCAGTACTTGGGAGGCTGAGACAGGAGGATCGCAGGTTCATGGCTAGCCTCAGCTACTTAATGAGGCCCTGTTTCAAAAATAAAGAATAAAAAATAGAGCTGGGGGTGTAGCTCAGAGGTAGAATGCCCCTGGGTTCAATCCCCAATACCAAAAAAAAAAAAAAAAAATAGAAAAAAGATATATGGTGTAAAATGTGCAAGGAACAAAAGGGTAGTGTTAAAAAAAAAGTCTTTTTTTTTTAAAAAAAAGGGCACAGTGATTCATGCCTGTCGAGGGACGTCTTAGAACGCACACTGAGGTTATCATCTTGGGCCGGCTCAGTTTGAATACACAGTATTTGGCTGGGTGGGATTTGTCTGCAAGCGGACACATTCCAAGGGACCTGGTGTAGTCTTTAAGGTACGGTCTTTGATGTTGTCTCCACACAGTAATGTTTAACCCCTCCTTCCTCTAAGCTTGTCACATGTCTGCCTCACTGACTTTCCTTATCTTAACTTCTAACAATTGCTAGGTTCTTGTTTGATTAACTTTTATGATGCCTTGTCTAAAGTTTCTATAAAAGTAAGGTGTTGTCTACAGATAGTTAGGAGAATTGTCAGCTATCTCCTCCTCGACCCCCCAATTATTAAATATATTCTCCAAGTTATTATATCTGACTTCGTGTCATGGGACTATGGAACAAGCAGCATCCACTAGAGCCCGAAATAATGCCTATAATCCCAATACTTGGGAGGCTGAAACAGGAGAATTGCAGGTTAGACAGCCTTAGCAACTTAGGATACCCTCAGCAACTTAATGAAGCCCTGTTTCAAAATAAAATAGGAATGGGGGTATAGCTCAGAGGTAGAATGTCCCTGGGTCCAATCTCCAGTACAAAAAAAAGAGTCTTTTTTTTAACCCCTGTTGCAAAGTTTCAATCCCTCCAGCCCCAACCCCAGGCTACTACTATTAGTAGTTTATCTATCAATCCAAAGCAAGTGTGTGTACATACAAGCAAATGTGTAAATGTGTGTATATCCTCCAAGCTCTATCTACTCTTCTTATACAGTGCTTGCTTTTTCATTCAAGAATATATCTTAGAGAAAAAATATATGGGTACCTAAAAAACTACCCTGTTCTTCTTAATGTATGCACAATATTCAACTGTATAGATATACTATATATTACTTAAATAATCTCCTCTTAGTATAAGTTGTTTATAATATTTTGCTCCTATAAGCCCATTTATAAGTATTATATGGGTTATATATTATTCCCATATATTTTAAATAATCCTTAGGATAAATTCTTAGAAGTAGAATTGCTGAGTCAAAAGATATGAACATTTTCTTTTCTTTCTTTTTTTGGTACTAGGGATGGAACCCAGGAGCATTCTACTTTGGAGCTGTATCCCCAGCACTTTTTATTTTTTATTTTGAAACAGGATCTCACTAAGGTGCTAAGAGTCTCACTAAGTTGCTGAGGCTGGCCTCATACCTACAATCTTCCTGTCTCAGCCTCCCAAGTACTGGGATCACATGTGTGTGCCCCATGCCCAGCTTTTGATATGCCTATTTTCTATTATCCAACCATCTTCCAAAGTGATCACATAATTTTTTGTCTTATCAACATGTATGAGTACTTCTTTTCTTTTTTTTTTTTTTTGCGGTACAGGGGATTGAACCCAGGGGCATTCTACCTCCGGGCTACACACCCAGCCCTATTTTTTGTTCTTTATTTTGAAACAGGGTCTCACTAAGTTGCGGAGAGCCTCACTAAGTAGCTGAGGCTGGCCGCAAACCCGGATCCTCCTGTTTCAGCCTCCCAAGTACTGGGATTATAAGCGCGCGCCACCGCCACCATGCCCGGCTCTGAGTGCTTGTTTTCTAATAACATCTTTAACAAAGTATATAACTAAACATTTCGGTCTTTGCAAATCTGTTTGGTGAAAATGCTATCTCTTTTTTATTTTAATTGTACATTTTATTGTAAACAAAGTTGAGTATCTTTTTGTCTTTATAACCCATTTGCACTTGCTTTCCTAGAACTATTTGTTCATGTCCTTTGCCCGTTTTTCCATTAGGTTGGTGACCTTTATTGATTGGTATAAGCTGTTTATGGAAATTAGCCTCTTTTCTGCAATATGTGTTGCAACTTTTTCTAGATTACTATTTAGTTTTTTATTTTATCAGTTCTGTTTTTCTCTGTCTTGTTTATATTTTCTAAGAATAACACTTTTGAATCTTTTCTTTTTCATTCTCAGTATATTGCTAAGCCTTAAAATTTGTTCCTTCTTACTATTTCTATGATGGGAAAAGAAAACTGAACAGGCTCTTCATAAATGAAGAAATACAAGCTGCTAATAAACACATAAAAAATTCAACCTAAGTAGGCATGGTGGCACATTCCTTTAATCCTAGTGCTTGGGAGGCTGTGACAGGAAGATTGCAGGTTTGAGAACAGCCTCAGCAACTTAGCGAGACCCTGTTTAAAAAACAAATAAATAAAAAAAGGCTAGTGGTGTATCCTGGAGGTAGAATGCCATTGGGTTCAATCCGCAGTGTAAAAAAAAAAAAAAAGAAGTTCAACCTCACAAATAATCAGAAAAATACAAATTAGATTTCATTTTGTATTCCAGAAAAGTAGCAAGTAAGAGAAAACAGCATTGTTATACTCTGTTGGCAGCAGTGCAAATTGGATCGATACTTTTGGAAAGCAAGAGATTTAAGGTTATTTATCTTTATTCAGTAATGGCATGTCTAGGAATCCATTCTATGGAGGTAACCATCAAAATGAACAAAGATTAATGCACAGAAATGTTCTACACATTACTGGTTTTAGAAGGGAAAAATTGGAAACAATTTGAAAACTGAAAGCAGTATAAGTAAGTCCCAGTGCATTCATACCATGAAAGGTCACATCGCTACAAATACAAAGTTTAAAGCTACTAACAACATGGGGAAATGCTCATAGTATTATATTAAAGGCAGGATACAAAACTGTTTATATAGTGAGATCACAACCATAGAAAATATACTAAAAGTAGAATGAAATACGTCAAAGCAGTAGTTACTTATTTAGAGAGATTATGCATTGTTTTCTGCTTCCTTTTGCTTTTCTCTTATTCCAATTTTATAATGTCCATGCATTGTATAGTCTAACCAATCATCAAAATAACACACACAAAAATAATGTAAACCTATTTCTAGGATTCCCCTTTATTCCTGATCTGTTTCTACTGTGACCATGTAGGCCTTCATTTTTGTGTGTTCCACACTGGGATGACTGCAACATTCTATGGCCCAGTCTGGCTTCCTTCAGTATTCTGTTATGTTATTCACGACGTTGCCTGTCCTAGTCTACTGCAGCTGTTTAAATTACTCAGTCTAGTACATCAGTCCTCTACCGTGTGGTCCTGCTCTACTGAAATTATTCAGGTGCATTTCCTGCTGCTCAACATTCTCAACCCAGTGGCTTGTCACCCTTTGTGCCTGTAGTATGCCCTGTCTTTCACTTGGCTTATTCTCTCCACTGTGTTTGTAATGCACTTCTTCATGCTCCCTTTGTGCCCATATTCTACTCATATTCAGGAAGTTCCACCTCCTCCACGTTGACACTCACCTTGCCCTTTGCTGAACTCAAAAGCATGTCCTTTTAATCACAGTCACAACATAATGCCTCATGGTTCTCCTACCCTGTCTTGTGTGTGAATTCCAACTCCCCAGCTCTGAAAGCACTCTGACAGCAGGCAGCACTCCCCACAATCTTCTGTTGACCTCCTGCTCAGTTTCTGGGGTGCTGAGCAGAGGGCAAGGCATGGTAAACCGCTATGATGAAGAGGTTTTGGGGAAAGTCTTTTCTCTTTTCCTCTGTTCTTGCCCGGTAGCCTTTCTTCTGAGAGTACTCAGTGATAGAAGCAAATCAGAAGAGTCCCTAGAATAGTGGGGTTCTAAACCCTAGCTGTACATTATAAGAATTTAGGAAGCTTAAAAAAATATGGCTGCTAGCCCTTTCCCTTTCCCTGCCCCACCCCTGAACCTCAGAATTTACTTGGTCTAAGGTGAGACCAACCTTGGTAAGTTTCCTGAAGCTCCCTGGGTGATTCCTGATGGTCTCACTGAGTTCTACTTCTTTCAGGCCCCAGGTCTTTTGACACACATCCATTCAGCACTTTCCTGTCTTATTTCCAGGCAGGAAGTTATCCTAGAACTGGCCAGAGACTCCCAAGAGACTGTCTTTAGATAAGTCCTTTGGCTTCGTCATAGCCTTTGTTGTTTTTCAAAAGTGTTTACTTTCAGATGTCTGCATTGGAGGTTGCTCTGAAGGTTGCCTTTCCGTCTAGGCACTCAGATAAATGAATGGATAGATAGACCAACACTGAAGTTAGAACAAATTAAGGTCCCCCAAACAAAACACTGTTCTTATACAATAAAGCAGTCTGATTAAAGCAATTTGCTTTGTTTGAAAATACTAGACTTGTATGACAGAGTTAGAACAGGATGTCAAAGAGACTATGTACAAATAGGAAAATCTCAACCATTATAAAACTTTTACTAATGTATGAGCACGTAACTCACTTTTAAATATAATAACAAAAAACAAAAGCAGCAATGATACTAATAGGTAACAATTTTTAGCACCTACCTATGAACCAGGTGCCTGATCTGAAAGTTCTATTTGAATTTTCTTATTTAATCTGACAACCCTGTGCGATAGGCACTATCATTATCCTCATTCTATAGATGAGGAAATTGAAGCACCAAATTACTAAAGATTTTGCTAGCTGGTAAATGACAGAGCCAAGATTAGAAAACATTCAGAGGTTATGTTCTTAACAACTTTCTAGGACTAATTCGTATTTCAAAGGAAAATTAGATTAAAAAATCCAAGGATTCCCAAGTATCTGAGTACAGATTAAATATCTTTCAATATTTTTACTTTTATCATTATCAGTGGAAATGACTCCAAAATATACTACACACATCACTGCTTCCTGAAAAAGTGGAAATTGAACACAACCTTTTCTTAAAGACTCAATGTTAGCATCATAGACATTAGTTATTTGGGGAGGCCAGATGGAACGTGATTCTCTCGGTCCTTTTCGGGCCCGTAGAGGCATTCTTTCTGACCCACTACACTGGACAATTGCAGTGGGTCGCCTTCCCCTGCCCCCTTTGCAGCTGACCACACCGCCCAGGGTCCAGCTGAAGCTCAGCACTGGACAGCTGTGCCTTACCAGGTGGGCCTTGCTGCTCCTCCGGCACAGCTGATTGGGCGAAGAGGGACCACGTGGCTTAAAGCAGCTATACTATAGGCTGGCCAGCCGTCTATAACCCGGTAAGCAGGAAAAGCTTAGCCCCAAATGGGAGATGTGGTCTACATTCTCCGTTTGGGGAATTTGAATTAGTAATTAGAGGTTAGCACTGGGAGCTAAAAAGATACACAGAGAGAGCCACTGGGGCAGAGAAAGAAAAGGCGATGAGAAACTAGATATGTGATAAGCAGAAGCTGCGAGGTAGAAAACAGAGCAGGGTCACACTCAAATTCCTTCAGCAGTCCGGCGGGCGAGGCAAAAGCGCGAAGAGGGCGTGGCGAAGGCAATGGGGCGTGGCGAAGGCTCCGGGACCGCCGAGTTCAAGCCGCGCCCAGAGACTTTGGAGTTCTAAGCAATCGGAAGGCACCAAGCCGGCCAAATACAACGAGTCTGCAGGTTGAAGTACGTCAAACTGCCAGTTGGCTAGTTCCAAAGAAAGAATAAGGAAGCCAGTTAGGGGCTGGCAGAGAAACCTTTGAAAGGCCCTGACAAGCGCAGAGGGAGAGGGGAGTCGAGTCACGAAAACAACCCCTCCCGAGGTGACTCCTGAGGCGGAAGTCCTGGGGTCACTTTGCATCTGGAGGCCGGCAGGGGTCCGGTCTTCTTGAGGTCTGGCTCACGAAGCTCCTGTTCTCCCCAAGGCTCGGTGTTTTGGCCTTTCCTGGGTTCCCACAAGACCTTTTGGGGCTGCGATCCCGGTCTTCTTCCTTCCTTATAACTCTTTCCTCTGATATTAGATGTAATTTGAGCTGTTCCTCGGAACCCAAAGAGCCTTAAGAAAACACTTTAAACGGCCCCATATTGCTTTTTCCCCCCTTTGGAATAGTTGGGCTTCTATTTATAGTTTTTCTGTTTCCTTCTTTGCTGCTAAGCTGTTAACTGTCACTTTTTGTTGCTGTAGTGTGCTGTCTTCTGCTGTCCGTCCTCTGTTAGTAAAGCTGCTCATAGACTTGCACACTTGATCTGGAAGCCCGATGGAATTAAAACATTTGAAAGTAAAAAGGCAACGAAAGAAGGGTGTATTTTTATAGTATACAAATTATTTCAATGCAGCTGTTATAAAAATTTAAATATGCAATAAAAGATTTTTAGTGTCCCGTGAGATTTAGTGTATAATATTTTGGAAATGCAATTTGACTGCTCAGATGCCTTTCTTGTTTACCTTTTACTTTTTGGCTCTAATCCAATTGGTGAATGTCTTACTAAAGTATCCTTTGGTTTGGAAGAATCCAAACACACTGGAGTTAGCACAAGTACAAGGAATGAGATTTATTTTAAGATATCAAACAGAACTCAAGTGAAGAAAGTATATATGAATAGGGAGCTTCTCTCTTTCTCTCTCTTCTCTGCTTGATTTCCTAATCTTTCTTTGCCCTTGTTTCACATCTATTCCATTTTCCTTTCAGCAGACTTGTTATTCTGCATTTCTGCAAGGTTACTATTTTCTTTCCCTTCTACTACTGTCTTGTGGACAGCTCTGGGCTGCCATGCTGCTAATTTTGGCAATTCTTCATGACCTTGCATCTTCAGTGCCAGTACTGCCCAACCTGCTACTGCGATTGATCCAGTTTGAGCTAAGTGTCTATGCTGGGTCAGATTAGCTTGTCAGAGAGCAGGGTGTTACTACTTCCAGTCTGCAGGCAGGCAGGCTCTGTGAGATTTTGGCAAGGATAGAATAACTGGCCTTTTGACCAGAGTGCACTCTTTAAGCTGCAGTAGGTGACATTTTATTATCTATTATCATTTCTTCTTCTTCTTCCTCTTCTTCTGTATAAACAACAGAAATTTATTACTCATTGTCCTCAAGGCTGGAAGTCCAAGGTTAGCGCAGGGCCCCAGTCTATTTGAGTTTGGCAAAGACCCTCTTCTAGGTTGACACTGTTGTCTTTTCAGTGTATCTCTTTTTGTTTTTGTTTTTTGGTGCTGGAGATTAAATGCAGGGGCACTCTGCCTCTGAGCCAGACCCCCAGCCCTTTTTAGTTTTTATCTTGAAACAGGGTCTTGCTAAATTGCTGAGTCTCGCTAAGTTGCTGAGGCTGGCCTCGAACCTGTGATCCTCCTATTTCAGCTTCCTAAGTGCTGGGATTACAGGCATGCCCAGCTAGTACATGTTAATTATACAGAATGGTGGGTTTCATTGTGGTATATTCATATATACATAAAAATGTAATTTGATCAATTTCGCTCCCTAATGCCTCCCTCCTCCTCCCCTCTTCCCTCTCCCTAACCCCTTCCTCTACCCTAATAGTCTCCCTTCTTTTTCATGTCATCTTTATTCCCCCCCTTAGTTCCCACATATGAGAGGAAACATATGATACTTTTCTTTTTTTTTTTTTGTGGTACTAGGGATTGAACCCAGGGGCATTCTACCTCCAAGCTACACCCCCAGCCTTATTTTTTATTTTGAAACAGGGTCTCACTAAGTAACTGGGGTTGGTCAGGAACCTGGATCCTCCGGTCTCAGCCTCCCAGGTACTGGGATTACAAGCGTGCACTACCACATCTGGCTATACTTTTCTTTCTGAGTCTGACTTATTTTTCTCAAAATTATTATACTTCCTCCTTTTGTCGTTTTTTATTCAGAATTTACAGTCCTGCTAACAATAAACCATCTGGAGTCAGATTATCTAGTCTGGTCAATAGTTGCTATCTTGGTTGTCATTCATATAAAGACACACACATAAATATTAAAGATAATTTTTTCCTTCAATTATTCTCTGTCATTTCTCAGGACTATTATTCAATTTTCTTTGTAAAACTTTAGTTCTTGTTAAAACAAAACATAAAACAAGTTTAATTTTTAACAACATAGGTAAGAGCTATAGTTGATGTTTCAGTGAAAAGCTACTTCAAAATCCACATTTCATCTGCAGAAGGATTCTTTCCTGACCAAAAAGTCTTTACTAATGTAGGGGTGATATGACAATTTGTCTAAAATCACTACTTTCGGTCATGTTTCCTTTCCTTCACAGAATCATGCAATAATTACAAGTCAACCATAGGTGGAAGAGTTTATTCTTGGCTTTTCAAAAGATACCGAGCGTTAGACAAAAAATTTCTCCTAAGCCAAGAACAGTTCTATTTTAAAAACAACGAAATGCAAATTACATGTTTCTCCCTTTTCAGTGTAGCATTTGAATGGTACTAAACAGTTCATAAAATGTTTTCTAAGAAGTCATGATTGAACTTAATATTCAAAATAATGTTCTGTGGTTAGTAATGTCATTTTGTAGCTGCAAAACAGGCCCAGGGAGGCCTGTTTACATGACTTGTTTGGGTCATAGTGGTATGTGCACCTGATAAAGAAAAAAGTCATCTTACTCTAAATCTTGTGGGGTTTGGATAGCACTTGCTCTTTCTTTATTTTATCCCTAAGATTTGGAATGTGGAGGGACAGTATCAATTAAATGCTGTATCTAAGTGTTTCAAAATCCACAAGTTCCCATATAAACTTTCCCGGCAGTCTTGATTTGCTTTTCTAACTCCAAGACCTGCATATACACATTATGATATAACAAATTGCCTAATTATTTATGATAAATTAAGAGCGATAGATTGAAGATTACCACAGCCTAAGACAATATTTAACCATGTCCCTCACAGCTGAAATCACATACAGTATGCTAATTCAGTGTATTCATTTCCAACCCTTTCTGAATTTGTCAGGCATATACCTCTAATTATCAACATTAAAATAACTTAAAATGAAGATCTCTAACAAAACCATTCTTGAAAAGAATAACTCTCAGTGCTCTTTAAAAGGAGCAAGGGCGGGGGGTGTAGTTCAGTGGTAGAGCTCTTGCCTAGCATTTGAAGCCCTAGTTTTGATCCCTAGCACTACACACATACACACACACACACACACACACACACACACACACACATACCACACCAAAATAAAAAGAGCAAATCAGTTCCCTAAGTGAGACTATTATTGTGTTGTGATGGTTAGGATGTTAGTTTACTTAAAAGAATATGTGGGTTTTAAGAATAGAAGTGCATTTGCTTTTTATACATAAATAGATCTTACTACCTGAAGTATTAGTCATTAACATAGGTAACTGGCACCCCTACTTAGAAAGCCCTCCTTAGCAGTTGAAGGTACTGTATGCATCCAAAGGTAATACAGTGATTTAGCTTTTAAAATGGTCTCTAATTCAAACTTTTCACAAATTCAAATTTGTTTTTCTCTCTATGTCTAAAATGACCAATATTTTGCTGAGTTTATTATTATCCAAAGGACAGACAGTAGGTTGGATTTTAGATGTTCTGTGCACACTATACACTAAATATTGTTTATTAATGTTGCATTTTGTGCTTTTAACAGGATACTCAGGACTGTGCCAAGCAGAGGAGGTGTTCAAATAATTCCTGTAATCTAGAGAGTATGAACAAGAAATAATTGATGTGTAATAAAATACTAAGAAACAGAGGGTACTTGCCAACACGAGTTGTTTTTATTATTAATTCTTACCTTTTTACTTTGACTACATTCCTATTCCCTTGCTTCAAAGCATTTAGGGTCACTTTGGGGGAAAAAACTAATCTAGACATTTGGCCAACATTTTAGGGGAAAGGAAACAGTACAGCTAGTAAAAGGGGCTGAGAGAGGCTGGGCTGCAGTGCAACACAGAGAGGAAAAGGTAGAGGTAAACATGAGAGGACCAGCAGTATTAGATTTTTGTTAAGTGTAAAAAAATTAATGTGGGTGTTAGAAAGAAATGAGAGAAGTTGTTTCAATAACATCACAAGATTGGATAATTTTAAATATAAAGAGGTTAACGGTCCATTTTTATATATGAATTTGTGAAAATGTGTCTTAGATAATTTTGTGTTGCAATAGTCAGATAGCAGAGACTGGTGATTTACAAAGCAAAGTTTATTTGGCTTATGATTCTGGTATCTGGAAAACAACATGGCGATGGTTTCTGGTGAGGGCCCCCTGGCTGCATGACAACATGGTAGATGGCACGGACAGCATCACATGGCAGGAGCAAATGTGCAAGATTGCCGGGGGGGGGGGGGAGAAAAAGAGGAAAGGCCAGGTTCTCTCTTTTATTTATTTATTTTTTTTTGCGGTACCGGGGATTGAACGCAGGGGCGTTCTACCTCCGCGCTACACCCCCGGCCCTATTTTTTATACTTTATTTTGAAACTGGGTCTCACGAAGTTGTGGAGGGCCTCACTAAGTAGAGAGAGAGACAGAGAGAGAGAGAGAGAGAGAGAGAGAGAGAGAGAGGAGGCTGGCCGTGAATCGGATCCTCCGGTCTCCGCCTCCCAAAGTACTGGGATTACAAGCGTGCGCCACCACACCCGGCCCGGCGTGGTTCTCTCTTTTATAACAACCTGCTCTCTTGAGAACTCACCTAACCCTCTCTACCAGACAGCACTAATCAATTCCTGAGGAAGAAACTCCTATGATGTAATCACTTTCTGCTAGACCCCTACTTAAACCCACCTCTTAAGGTCTCTACCACCTCAACACTGCCATACTGGGGACTAAGCTTCCAGCACATGAACCTCTGGGGGACAAACTATAGCATGTATATCTCCATATTTTTAATTTTGTATTTTCCCATCACAATTGAACAAAAATTAACCACTTTACATCTAAAAAGCATCTGAGGAGGAAGAAGATCTTCTCTTTTCTGTCATAGTTGTATTGTTTATAAGATCAATGCTTCTAATTCCCATTATTAACATTTTAATTTTATATTTTATGCACATTTAATAAAATAAGGGCAAAATGCAATAAACTATTCAAATAATTGCCCAAACATTGTCAGGCATAGAAAAATATCAATATATTGGGAACCAGTCTGTTGCCGACCAGGTAGCTCCCCACACTGACCTCAAATATCCTTTCATCAGCTAAAACGCAAGGACTCCAAGTTCTTCACATGGAGACAATTTAGGGACATCATCTAAAATGTGACTATGAATTAAAGTCAAGGAAATCAAGTACACGTAAGGCATAAGGCTGAAATGATTTTTGTTATGAACATTTGTAATGTATTTGAATGTATATTAATATACCACACCTGGCCTAGATGATCTTATTTCTTTATGCCAGAGACAATGAAGGCCAAGAGGTGGAACACCATGTGACTTCCCACGCTTCCACCTAACTTCTTTCTGTTTGGTTTCAGAAGGAGAAGGGATTCATTTCTGACATTATGGATCCCTGTTCCAGTCTCCTTCTGCCTCCTTTGCCATCATGCTATATTGCATATCTTCAGTTGTTCTCTCTAACCATAAACATGTTCTAATATTCTCTCCTCTCTACATACAAAATCTAACTAAAAATGGACCACAAATCAAAATGTAAAATGTGAAACTCTAAACCTTTTAGAAGAAAACATAGGACCTTGAATTATGCAAAAATTTCTGAGATAGAATGCAAAAGTATGAACCCTAAAAAAAGAAATGGATAAATTGGACTTCATCAAAATGTAAAACTTCTGTTTCTCAAAAGATACTTGAGAAAATAAAAGGACAAGCTCAGACTAAGAAAAAATGTTTGAAAAGCACATACAGGCCGGGCGTGGTGGCGCACACTTGTAATCCCAGTACTTTGGGAGGCGGAAACCGGAGGATCAGGGTTCGCGGCCAGCCTCAGCTCTCGCTCTCTCTCCCTGTCTCTCTCTCTCTCTCTCTCTCTCTCTCTCCTTAGTGAGGCCCTCCGCAACTTCGTGAGACCCGGTTTCAAAACAAAGCATAAAAAATAGGGCCGGGGGCATAGTGCGGAGGTAGAACGCCCCCGCGTTCAATCCCCGGTACCGCAAAAAAAAAAAAAAAAAAAAAAGAGAGGAAGAAAAGCACATACATGAAAAAGAGTTTTGATCCAGAATGTATAAAGACCTTTACATTTCAATAATAAGATGAAAACCCCAATTTTTAAAATGAGCTAAAGATTTGAACAGACACTTCATCAAAGGAGAAATACAAATGGCAATTAAACACATGAAAAGATGTTCAACGTAATTAGCAGAATGCAAGTGCATTGGGACATGTACATCCAAACCACAGTGATGTATCACTATACAGATGCTTCTCGACTTACAATGGGATTAGGTCCTCACAAAATATTATAAGTCAAAACTGTACTTAATACACCTAACCTATCAAGTATCACAGCTTAGCCAAGCCTAACTTAAACATTCTCAGAATACTTACGTTAGCCTACAGTTGGGCAAAAGCATCTCACAGAAAGCCTATTTTAGAATAAAGTACAGAACAGAATGTCTCATGTAATTTATTGAACATTTGCATCCAAAAACCACTGGCTACATGGCACACTGTAGAGTATTGGTTGTTTAGCTTGTGATCTTGTAGCTGACTGGACACTTTGGCTCCCTGTCATTGCCCAGCAACGCGAAAGGGTATCATACTGCATTTGCTAGCCTGGAAGGAGATAAAAAAATTCAAAATTTGAAGTATAGTTTCTACTGGATGAAAAAATTACACTTTCTAGTCATCATAAAGTCCAAAAATTATAAGTCAAACCATTCTAAGTCAAGGACCATCTGTGCACATTAGAATAGCTAAACTTTAAAAAAACTGACAATATCCAGTTCTGGGAAAGATGCAAAACAATAGCAATCTCATACCTTGTTGGTATGCAAAATGGTATATACACCTGAGAAAAGCTTGGCAGTTTTCTTACAAAGTTAAACTTATACAGTAATCCCACTCCCAAGAACTTACTAAGAGAAATGAAAATGTAGGTCCACACAAGGACCTGTATGCCAATGTTAATAGAATTTTTATTTATAATTTCCCCAAACGGAAAGCAATCTAAATGTCTATCAATCAAGAAACAGAAAAATTGAGGTATAGCCATACAATGGAACACTATTCACCAATCAAAAAGAATGAACTACAGCACTCAATGAACAACCTGGATGATTCTCAAAAGCATTATGCTAAATAAAATAAACCAAAATCAAATGACTCTCGTTTGGTTGTTAGACTCCAGTTTGAAAGTTATTTATATGACATTCTGAAAAAGTCAAAGCCATGGAAACAGAAATCAGATCAGTGGTTGCCAGGGACTGGGAGGATAAGGAAGGGGAACATGGGAGAAATTTAGGGGATGATGAAAATATTCTCTAATTTGTTGTGATTGTACATGACTGTATTTGTTCATCAAAATTCATAGAGCTGGATGCCTAATATAATAAACTTGAAAAAGTATTATTTATTATTTTAAAAATCTACCCCTCAACCATGCATCCTACTCTTTCATTTATTTACTTACTGGAGTATGAAGTCTCTAAGGAGGGGACTTTTTCTGTCTAGATGGCATTCAGCTAATATTTATTCATTGTTTGCTATGTGCCAAGCATGCATTAATTGCTGGAAATTCAAGATGAACAAGACAGTTTGTCTCTGTTCTCAATATATAGTCTGAGAATTAATTATAGCCTAATCTCATTCCATTCCTTTTCTGGTAAGCTTTGTGGAAGAGTCGTCTAAACTTAATGCTTATATTTTCTCTTCTGTTTGGTCCTTAACTTGCTGAAGTCCAGGTTTTCCCTCCATTTTAATGAAATTCCTCTGGATAGGCTGCCAAAGACATCTTAATGGCCAAATTCAACTGAGGCTGTTTAGTCCTTATTTCATTTAACCTCCTTATGATATTTGAATTGTTCAATCCATTTTCCTTAAACTTCTTCCTGCCTTGATTTTGGAGGCACCACCCTGTCTTGACATTTGATTTTTCATAGACTTCTCTATGGACCATCTTTTTTTGGTTATCCAGCAATTTTTAGTGTTCCTCGGGGCCCTAATTCTTAGCCCTTTTCTCTTTTTTATACCATGTTCTTTCTTGGAGGGAGGGAGAAGAGTACCTACCCCCTCTCCTACTGAACTGTAATGCTTTTAAGGAAGTGTCTTAGAAGTCCCATAACTTCTGTTAGAATTTAGACATAAAAACACAAATAGAGAGGGATATGTAGCCTCTTAATTCAGGTAGTGCAATGGTTTGAATGTGTCCTTCAAAGTCCATGTGCTGGAAACTTAATCCTCAATGCAACAATGTTGAGAGGTTGGACCTTTGAGAAGTTATTAGGTCACAAGGGCTCTGGCTTTAGGAATGGATTGATGCCATTGTCGTGGGAGCAGCTTAGTTATCCTGGGAGTGGATTTCTAATAAAATGACCAGTAAGTCCCTCTCTTTCCCTTCCACCTTCTGCCATGAGATGATGCATCAATCAGGAAGGCTCTCACCAGATATAGGACCCTTGACCTTGGACTTCTCAGGTTTCAGAACTGTGCTAAATAAATTTCTTTGTAAGTTACCCAGTCTCCAGTATTCTGTTATAGCAGCACAAAAATGGACAAAGGCAGGTAGAAATGTATCTAGTTAATAATAGAAGTTCTGGAGGATGGTAGCTTTGGAAAAATCACAATATTGCAAGCATAATGGTAAAAATTGATTTGGGTAAGAATCATTAAAGAATGCTAAATCTAAGGAAGAAAGTTTGATGAAGAGCAGAACATTTATATGGTCTTAAAGTATTTTCTCACAGATTGCTTATTGGTACCAAGGGAAGCGGGGGGGGGTAAACTATACAGTGGAGAAACCAGACAGCCTCAGGGCTGGATAATCAAGATTAACATAACGAGTGAGGAGCAGGTGGGTATCATGTGGCCTCCAGACGTGACCTGAAGGACACAACATTGCTAATGCGGTACTACAGCTGGAAATGCAAAATCTGAATCTAATCATGAGAAAACATCAGAGAAACCCAAATTAAGAAACAGTCTATAAAATAACTGACCTGTATTTTTCAAAAATGTCAATGTCATGAAAGATAATGAAAAGCCGATGAGTTATTCCAGATTAAAGGAGACTCAAGAGGCATAAACAAATGCAATACATGATCCTGGACTGGATCATGGACTAGAATAAACAAAAAATGCTAGAAAGATATTATTGAGACATTTGACTAAATTGGTAAAGAAGTTTGAGAGAGAGAAAGAACAGGACCAGATGACTAAATGTTGAATCTGTTTTCTCCTCTCTATCCCCAGAGCCACTATATCAGTTTGGGTTCTCAGCATTTCTCCCTTCAGTCTATTTCTAGAATCTTCCAAGTGATATTGCCAGGTTCATTGTCTTTCCTTTTCAATGTGTCCTCCATATTGTTACCAGACTGATTTTCTTGAAGCGCTGATCTGATCATGCCCTACAACTAATTAGAAAACACCTGTGGCTTGCTGTTGCCTAATCCTCATCTGGCATGCCAGGCCCTTCTCCACATAGATCCGGAGTTCTTTGGCAATTTCCCTACTGCACTCACGTCCCAAATGGTTCCAGTTGTTGACTGGTTCTTCCACTCTCAGTAGTCATGGTGTAGTGCCTAACTCTTAGCAACAAAGGATGGAATGGGATAAACCAGCAAGAAGGGTAGTGGTTCTAAAGCTCTTTACCTAGTTTGAAATAAAAATTAGACTATCCCATGAAATCATTCCATTAAACTTTTTAAAAAAGAATTAATTTTTTTAGAGAAATAAATGTCAACTGTTTGTGCCAACTAAAAGCAAAGAGCAAATGAAGATGAGTTCGTTGGCTGACTTCCATTCTAAAATTTCCTGTGAAGCTCCAAGATGCAGCCAGCAAAGGATCTCATTATCTGAGTCAGAATTATTCTATCAACAGCCCTTTTTCCTTGTCACAGCTGGTGCTGAGAGCCACATGTCATAAGACTCCCTCTACCCTCGGAGTATAGAACCCTTGCTGAATGGAAAATAAATCACTATTGTTGAATCAAGTGACCCATGGGATCCCCAAGAGAAGTTTTCCTTATATTTTACTTATGTGGTGACAATTCATGATTTTTTTTCTTACCACATGCGACTTTTCTCCCATTTCCTATCTGCTTAGTCCTTATAATTTTGCCAGAATGTGATTCCATCATTCTGTTCAGTAAACAGAGTGCTTCCTTGCTTGCTCTCAGGAATGAGAAAGCCTCCCAGGAACTGCATTTAGTGATGAACTGATGCAATTCATTTATCCTGGACTTCTCAAATAAGCTTAGCAGCAAGTAAGCACTTGTCTAGAATTCAAGAAAGACCTAGTTATTATATATTAACATCTGCTCCACGAATCCATGTCTATACCTAAGCTCACATTTTAACATAGCAGCTTCAACTGTTGTCAAGCATTCCCTTAAAAGTCAAGGCTGTATTAATGCAATGAACACTGAGAAAAGATTGAGAGTATTATTTGGGAGTATAATTGTGAATTTCCAGAGTGAAGATTATTTGTTCTGCACTATGTATTCTGTAGAGTCAAGTGGAATTCTAGTTTGTGACTAAATAACCATATAGGACAGACAGTCTATTTAGCTCCTTATAGTCTTGTATTTCAGAGGGATGCTACTATGTCATTTTATCCCTAATTCGTATATATATATATATTTTTTTTATATATATATATATATTTTATATATATATATTTTTATATATATAATATATATATATATATATAAAAAAATATATATATATATTTTTTTTTTGCGGTACCAGGGATTGAACCCAGGGGTGTTCTACCTCTGCGCTACACCCCCGGCCCTATTTTTTTTATGCTTTTATTTTGAAACCGGGTCTCACGAAGTTGCGGAGGGCCTCACTAGGTAGAGAGAGAGAGAGAGAGAGGCCGTGAACCTGGATCCTCCGGTCTCCGCCTCCCAAAGTACTGGGATTACAAGCGTGCGCCACCATGCCCGGCTCCTAATTTGTATATTTTATATGTCTGTATTTCTATTTGACTTTGTGAATTACAAAAATCACTACCTTATATTCTTGAAATAAGTGAAGCAAGATATTATGTGTGACAGCAGCAATTTCTAAGCTATAGATCCATTTAATATAAATTATTATACTTAGACTCAAAACCATCCAAGATTTACAATTAGATCCTAGGAAACTGACTAAGAAGATCTGAGTTACCCTTGTGCCTTTCCAGAGAATACTACTGATTCATCCGTGTCCATGTAAGTTTCCAGAGAATTACCAACAGGCTCATGTGTTAGACAGTCTCAAATACAATACATTAATGACTACACTTTTAATGAGGCAGATGGTATCTGCTTTACCCACCTCACAGGCTTGTAGGGATCCTATGAAATCATTTATAGGAAAAAGTATCAAGTGTTATTCTAATGTTAAGCACTATTATTAAAAACAATCCCTCCTTCCCTTCCTCCCTTCCTTCCTTTCTTCCTTTCTTTTTTTGTGCTACTGTGGATTGAACAAAGGAGCATTTTACCTCCGAGCTACACCATCAGCCCTATTTTTTATTTTTTATTTGGAAACAGGGTTTCACTAAATTGCAAAGAGCCTCACTAAGTAGCTGAGGCTGGCCGTGAACCTGTGATCCTCCTGTCTCAGCCTCTCAAGTACTGGGATTACAAGCGTGCACCACCACACTCGGCTGACCCCCAGCTCTTTTTATTTTTTTGTTTTGAAATAGGGTCTTGCTAGGTTGCTAAGAGTCTCACTATGTTACTGAGGCTGTCTTCAAACCTGATCCTCCTGTCTTAGCCTCCCAAGTACTAGGATTACAGGTATGCGCCACCACACCCAGCTCAATGGTCTCATAAATTGCAGATATGTTCAGGGAAATATAAATCTTGAGAAATCATCTATTATTACTTTTTTGTTGGTACTGGGGATTAAACCCAGGGGCATTCTACCTCTGAGCTACACCCCCAGTCCTATTTTTTATTCTTTATTTTGAAACAGGGTCTCACTAAGTTGCAGAGGGTCTCACTAAGTAGCTGAGGCTGGCTGGGAACCTGCGATCCTCCTGTCTCAGCCTCCCAAGAATCAGGATTACAAACATGTGCCACCATGCCCAGCTATTATTACTTTCTGATAGCAAGAAGATGTATATTCTGTTCACAAGTCATAAAGAGTAATTTTCATTTTTTTTCAAAATTAGAGAAAGAGTAATTTTCAAAGCCCTCATTTTATTATTCACTGTCAAAGTAAAATCAACCATGGTTAGTAACCTGCACTGAGGTGAACATTCTGGGGCCTGTTCTTTATACCCTAGATTGAGCTACCCTCTTAGCCTTACTTAAAATATCTCGGCAGGGGCATATTCTACTGAGTTCCAATTTTACTCTTTCTCAAACATAAGATCAGTAATGCAAACAGATTTAGCACTGGAGGAAGGTGGGCAGGAGAGGTTCTAATTGTTTAACACTGGCATTCATTTTAATTGATCATAGCATTCATCATAGCACAGATGATCCTGTGAAGTGGATGTTCTTAGTCGTATATCTCAATTTTAGTAAGTCAAGGGGTGAAATGACATACCCAAGGTCACATAGCTGGTAAATGTTAGAGCCAGTACTCGACTCAGACAGTCTGTCTCCAGGCTCTGCGTCCTTAACCTTGACACTAGTGACAGGTAGCTGAGTGCAAAGGTCTCTGGAAGAGAGGCCTATCCTGGATCTGTAGGGAATCAGATGAGTGGAGGAGGTAGCAGAACTCCAGAGGTCACTCTGTCTACCTGCCCCAGGAGAAGGCCTAGATAGCTATAACTGAGTGTTATGCATTCAAGGAGCATTTGAGCTGGATAAGACCTTAAAAAATAGACTGATGTGCTGATGGTTAATTTTATGTGTCAACTTAGCTGGACTAAAAGATGCCTAGATAGCTGGTACATGTTTTTTTTTTTTTTCCTGGCTGTGTCTGTGAGGGTAGTTCCAGAAGAAATCAATCTTCAAATGGGGAGACTGAGTAAAGAAGATTCCCCTCATCAATGTGGGTGGGCATCATCCAATCCACTGAGGGCCTGACAAGAACAAAAAGGTGGAGGAAGGCAAATTCTCTCTGTTCTTGGGCGGGGATCCATCTTCTCCTGCCCCCAGACATCCGAGCTCCCGTTCTTGGGACGTACACTAGCATGACCCCACCATGCCACCACGCTACCACACCACCCCGCTTCTCAGGCCTTCAGAATGGGACAGAATGACACCACCAGCTTCCCTGTTTTTCCAGCTTCCAGATGACAGATGAGACTGCTTGGCCTCCATAATCAAGCCACCCAGTTGTTCCCATTCTCTCTCTCTTCCTCTATTGATTCTGGGTCTCTGGAGAACAAACACAGATGCCTCCATTTTACAGCCAAAGAGGTTGTGTGAGCTGCCTAGGACCAGTCATAGGCTCATTTAATCATTTAGTCAAGTACTGTACTGGGGGACAAGGAAATCAACATCACAGTATGCATCATCTGCATTCAAGAAAGTTATATTTTAACTAGAAAAGCAGATAGAAGGAACCAAAATTATGAAACAGAAGAAATACTATAAAAGAGATATAAGTAAAATGTATGAGAATTCAGAAACTTTCCCTGGAGGAGTCCTTAAAGGCTTCCCAGAGGAGGTGGCATTTAAGCTGATTTTTAAAAGACAAGTAGGAGTTTGCCAGATGGAGAATGAGAGAAAGATCATTCCAGATCGTCTGGCTGGTTAGTGGCTGAGTGAAAACTATAGCCCCTGTATCCTGACATACCCCAGCACTCATTGCTCTGTAACTGCCATAGAAAGAAGTAGTGTGTCTTGGGCATGCATTCTTGACAGGAACATTCCGGATCAGTGGAGAACACATGTCAGGAAGATACACACAATTGGTGGTAACTGAAAATTTTAAGCCCTTTCTGCTCTCCTAATATAGGGATTTCACATCTCTTCCTACTGACTTAATTATAACTTGAAGCTATACTTAAATTACATATAGAGATATCTCAATATATCTGTTTTTTTCTGTTATAAAACCACAGAGATAATTTATTATTCAACTACCTCGAATTATTCTCATGATTTTTTACATCAACTACCTCAAATTATTCTCATGAATTTTTACAGATTTTTTGGGAAATTGTTTTATTACTATTCTTTTATTTTCTTTTTTTATTATTTTTTTGTGGTACTGGGGATTGAACCCAGGGGCATTCTACCTCTGAGCTACACCCCCAGCCCTATTTTTTATTCTTTTTTTTTTTTGCGGTACCGGGGATTGAATGCAGGGGCATTCTACCTCCGCGCTACGCCCCCGGCCCTATTTTTTTTATACTTTTATTTTGAAACAGGGTCTCACGAAGTTGTGGAGGGCCTCACTAAGGAGAGGGAGAGAGAGAGAGAGAAAGAGAGAGAGAGAGAGAGAGACAGGGAGAGAGAGAGCGAGAGAGCTGAGGCTGGCTGCGAACCCGAATCCTCCGGTCTCCGCCTCCCAAAGTACTGGGATTACAAGCATGCACCACCACGCCCGGCTTTTATTCTTTATTTTAAAACAGTGTCTCACTAAGTTGCGGAGGCCTCACTAAGTAATTGAGGCTGACTTCGAATCTGTGATCCTCCTGTCTCAGCCTCCCAAGTACTGGGATTACAAGCATGCCATGCCTGGCTTTCAGATTTGGTTTTCTTTGGGAATTTAGAAAAAACTTAGCTAACCAATTCCACTTCAACTTTGGGTTTTTAGAAGTAGGACCACTACTCAAAGGGAGTTCTGTCTGCACCATTAGAGTACTTCAATCCCATGGTGGAGAGAGGTTTTGAACTTGGACAGTGTGACTCCAGAGCCCTTGCTTTTAACCACCATGGTACGCTGACTGCTGTTGTGCAATTCCACCTCCCTTGTCTATATACACAAGCCACACCATGCTGTGGTCTACCTCCTCTGCAACTCATGTCGAAATTTGGTTGCCACTGTGGCAGTGTTGGGAGGTGGGGCTTAGTGGGAGGTGTTTAGGTAATGGGGGCACAGCCCTTGAGAATGGATTAATGGCTTTCTTGTGGGAATCGGTTGGCTGCCATGTGAATTAGGCCCCTTTTTCTCTCTTCCATAAATGCCCACTTGCCCTCCTCCTTTACCATGAGTTTGAATTGCCATCTGGCCTTTACCAGAAGCCAAGATGCTAGCACTTTGCCATTGGACCTCCTAGCCTCCAGAACCATGAACTAAATAAACCTCTTTTCTTTATAAATTACCCAGTCTCAGATATTCTGTTACAACCACAGAAAAAGATTTAGACAAGTCACATAATGGCCCTGGTGCCTAGAAGACCTTGTGCTTGCAGTTGTGCTACTCCCCCAAGCCTCCTGCCCCCTCCCCATTAAGTAATAAAGAACCCTTCTTCCCAGGGTATTTCTGGGAATTTGGTAAGATAGGGGAAGCGAGGATGAAAGTGCTTGCACATTGCCTGTTGAGGGCACACAGCCTGTTTCTCTCTTCTATTCTCATTCCCTTCATCAATATTTACTCCTTGGGGACTGATCTGAGAGGTGTCACAATTGCCATGGACAATGCTGTCTTTCCAAAGAATATTATCATAAGTAGCAAATTCTTGTATAGCTCTTTCTATGTTCAACCGCTGTTCTAAGCACTTTACACGTGTACTAATTTGATCCTTTAACAGCCCTGTGAGATAGATACTATATTATCCTTCCATCTTATAGATGAAGAAACTGAGGCACACAGAGAGGTTTAGTAACTTGCCCAAGGCCAAGAAGCAGGTCATAATGATCTAGTCTGACTCTAGAATCCATGTTCATAAGAAGCATGCTGCTGTACTGCTAATGTTCTATGACATGCTCCCAAAGCTTCTAATATTGAGGTGAAAGAATGGTTTGGGTTCCTTTTTTTTTTTTTGGCGGTACCAGGGATTGAACCCAGGGGCATTCTACCTCCGCGCTACACCCCCAGCCCTATTTTTTTATACTTTATTTTGAAACTGGGTCGCACGAAGTTGCAGAGGGCCTCACTAGGGAGAGAGAGAGAGAGAGAGAGAGAGAGAGAGAGAGAGAGAGGGAGAGAGAAAGAGAGAGAGAGAGAGAGAGCTGAGGCTGGCCACGAACCTGGATCCTCCGGTCTCTGCCTCCCAAAGTACTGGGATTACAAGCGTGTGCCACCACGCCCGGCTTGGGTTCCTTTTAAAGGCTATAAGAAAGGCCTACTCCCAATTTGGGGCAACACTTGGTTCTCTTGACTTCAGGGCAGCATTTGAGCTCAGATTCTCTCAAACCACTTATGTGGTTTGAATATGGATTGACCCCACCAACACGCATGTTGAGACTTAATTCTGCAGTGGGACAGTATTGGGAGGTGGGGCCCAGTGGGAAGTGTTGGGTCATGGAGGCAAAACCCTCATGAATGGATTGAGGCTTTTCTCATGGGAACTGGTTGGCTATCATGGAAATTCAGCCCCTTTTCCTCTCTTCCATATGCACCTGCTTGCCCTTCTGTTTTCCACCATGAGTTGAATGGCCATGAGGTCCTCAGTAGAAGCTAAGCAGATGTTGGTGCCATGTTCTTGGACTTCCAGAACCAAAAGCCAAAATAAACCTCTTTCCTTCATAAATTACCCAGTGTCCAGTATTCTGTTATAGCAACAGAAAATGGACTGAGAAACGCATTAATGCAAATGACTCTTTGATTTTCTTGAGTAAGTACTTTCTAACATGTATTCATGTCTCCATAAGTACGGGCAATACTTTCTAGGTCAGTTTTCTACATAGGAAAGTTGAAAGCAAGCATAGAGTCTGTCATGGTGCAGTTGTCTAGCATAGATAATTCATTTTATAACTGTTCACTCATTTTCCCCCAAATAAGTATTTATTAAGCATCTATTCTGGGCCTGGGGGATTTGGTGATAAGTCAAACAATTCAAATATCTGCTCTTGTGAGTGTTTTATTCATAAACAGAGCAGTCTAGATCCTTGAGGTAAGGCCTCAACCATTTCCATATTAGAAATGGGTTGATACCCTGTGGTTGAATCATTAAATAGTCCCAAAGTCAGTTTTCTGGACTTGCAACCTGTGTAGTTCCACAGGGCCCCATGCTTAAAAGGGATGTGTGTTTTAATGTTCTGCTGCCACCACTCTGAAACAGTCCTGAATTTTCATTTTGTATTGGGTTTTGCAAATTATGTAGCTGACCCTGACTGACCTTGTAGATTTCCTTACTTAGTACAAGACTGAAGTCAACTAAAGTCTTGAAATGACTGCTTTTCTATTCACATTTCAGAGATCTCTGGGCTCCAAGTTTATATCAAAATCTCAAACTCAAGAGTCAAATGATGGCCTCAGGGTTGCTTCCTTCTTCTCCATCTCACTCCAGGGATTGCTGTTTTTGCTGTGCATCAATGGGTTCTTGTAACTCTGACAGCAAAAAATCATTGAAGACATGAACTTGACTTGATCCTTGACTGAAAATAAAATGAAACTAAATTCAAGGAACAGCACCTCTCCCCAAACCACTGGCTCCATCTTGCTTTGCATGCTTTGGCTCCCAACTTGTACCCACTTCCTTCCCACTTCCCCCACAGTGATGGGTGTGGTGAGCTGTTTGTCCCCTGGATGCCACATGGGGCTCAGAGGATGTGGTCAAAGTGGAGGTGGGAATGCCTGTGACCTTGCTTTTGGCTCAGTTGTGAGGTAGGCAGGTGGACTGTGGATTCCTCCATGACCTTTATGTCCTTCTCAATGTCTACAACACATTTGCTCATTTCTTTCTCAAACTTTGCTCTGTGGAGAGTGGAAAAGAGATATAATCAACTAGTTCTTTTTATCAGAATGCAAATGCAAATGACTGATAAGACTTAATGTGTACCTCTTCTCATGATATTTCAAGTTTTAAGTTTGGGTGGGACTAGGGGTTAAACCAGAGGTGCTTATCACTGAGCTGCATTCCTACCCTTTTTACTTTTCATATTAAGCCAGGGTCTTGCTAAGGTGCTGAGGCTGGCTTTGGCCTCCCAAGTAGCTGGTATTACAGGTGATATTTCAATTTTAGTACAAAACACATTTGATTATGCTTGAGGCTAAAGAGCTTACAGGAGAATCTCAGATCACAAGTAGGAGCTGGACGCTGTGTGGGGAAGGACAGGGAGAAGTATAGAGAGGAAAAGAGGAGAAATCATTCTATTCTCCTGATTCAGTAGGCCAGAGTCACAACTTCTGCCTGGAATAACATAGAATTTCTTTATCCATTTGAACAAGGAAGCTGTAGGCCAGGTAGAGAGGTAAATTGAAAACTAGGTCATAGACCTCAAAGCATCCCTCCCCCAAATCAGAAAATGTTTCAAAGGGTAACTGGGGTGCAGACATCTTTGTGAGTGAATGTGGAAGGGGACTCATCCTTTCAGCATTCTAGTTCACACTCTGTGATTGTCTGTTCTGACTCAGATGGTTCCAGAAATGGGGCAAGTCTGTAGGCAGGCCTTTCTTTTCTTTGATTGTTCATCTTCCTTTCCTATGAGCCTTCTTTGTTGCTGGCTGATAAATTGATTTTCAGTGTTGCTGTTGGTCTTTGGCATCTACGCCTATAATTTTAAATAAAAAGCCAGTGTAGGGATGTTGGCGATGATGGAACAATAGTCTAAGGGTATATATCACAAAGAGACAGGCGTCTTTAGTTAACTCAGCAGATGTAGCTGGCTGGAAAGGACTCGTGGAGCAAATGCATTGGAGAATTGTGACCTTTTTCTTTTGCGGGCATTTTGGTGTGGGAATTTGGGCTAAGTGTGACTGTAGAGAGAGGGACTCTAAAAAGGGGAGGGATTAATGTCACAAGGCTGAATTTGTTCTTAAGTTTAGGAAGACCCTCTTGCAGAATGGAGGAAGAAGCTGGGAGGAGAAAAGGGAGCAGCAGATGAAAGAGTCATGGGGTGGATTTGGGGGATGGCAAGTTTCTCTCTTCAAGGGAAGTAAAGCATGTACACAGAACCAGCTGTCAAGGATGTGGAAGTTTGTGTAGGAGGTTTTTTGGAGATTTTTTGAAAGGCATTAAGTGAACCAGAGAAGGGCAGAAGAAGCTTCTCAATATTTTTTGTAAGCTTTTGTAATGTTCAAAGCACTTTCTTATATAGTTTCTTGTTCTACCCCTACACGAAGCTTCTGATGGCTGGTATCAGCATTGCTATGCTACGGATAAGGACATGAAACCTCCAAGAAGCTGTGGCTTGCCCAGGTTGTCACAATCCCATCTCCTTGTCTACTGTATTCTGAGATTTAATTTGAACATACAGTTAATGAGAAGTCGTGTAGGCAGGGCACTAGGATTTGGGGACTGAGTGTTTCTGCTTTGGGCCAAAGTTGAATAGGATACATGATTATTTCTTAGAGATGAATATTTATTTGGTAAGGAGGGTAGAGGAGAGAGGGACAGTGAGGAGGAGGGAGGAGGAAGGAAGATGGGTCAAAAGTCAGCTGAATTAATATGACTCAGAAATGTGAGGCAGAGTATGTTCACTTTCTCTTACCATGGAGTGTAGTGAGAACAGCTGTTCTTGGCAGCTCAGCCTCTCAGTAGGTTAACAGGAATTCGCTGAGTGTCGATTGTGTGCATGAGACGAGAGTGCTTATGGGTATAAATATTAGGTAAGTCCCATAGAGTGAGGTCGAGAATTGTTACACATTATACACAATCACTGTCATAATTAGAAAGTTTCTTGGAGGAAATAATCATGGAGAGGTTGTTTCGTCAGTGTTTGGCACATGGTTTTTGTTCTAAATGAGTGAATGTGAGTTAAATAAAATTATCAAATGAATGAGGGAAACATGGTTGATGAAAATTTCCTGGAATTAAATGGGTTCAGTGGAGACTTGAAGAAAAAATCTAGAATGTGTGTGTTGGGGACAGTGATAGGAACAGAGATGGGGTTCAGTAAAAAGTAGAAGGTGTCTCCAGGAATCTGGCTAGTGTGGAAGAAGGCTCAGATGTGGTGGGGTGTAGAACAAGTGTTAGGAAGGCATTGGAAAGACATCAGGGTGGAATGGAGGCCTGGGGCTTGGGTGAGACACGGAGGGGATCAGTGCAAGGCCAACACCTAGTTAGCTGCCACCTTCTCTTCTTTTCCATGTCCATGAAAGCAGCTCACAGACACACAGCAGGACCAAGCTCATGATGACTCTTGTTTGCAGCTGGAACTCCAATTCAGGCACACCTCCAAGCCAATTAGTCTGGCTCTTCCTCAGTTGCAGGCCCTACTCCACCTCCCTGCCCCAGGGTGAGAGAGAAAATTGTATGTAGGAAAATTTTAGAGTAAGTATCATCATCATTTTCTGAAAAGAATGGTACTTTGTGCATCTCATAAGGTACAAAATTATTAGGTTTTTGAATGTTAGTCAAGCAGGATCTTATAGCTTAATTTTAAAACAAAAGGGAAAAGAAATGTCATCTTTATTATAAAGCATGAACTGTTACCACCTATCCCTTGCATCCTGTTTAACAGCATTTGTTGCCTTTTATTTTATGAAGACAAATAAATGCTTATGAAATCTTACCTAGCCTCATATATACTTCAATTTTCCTTGCCAGAGGAGCTTAATAAAAACAAGCTAAACTTTTAAATGATATAGGAATTCTAATGGAATTATACATCAAAGTGGATATTTATTTATATTTATAACTATTTATAACTTCTTAATGTCAAATCACTTTGTTTATACAACACAAGGAAATGCTCATGGTATATATAATATCTGGTCTTCTCTCATTACACCGTTTCATTACTGATAAAATTTTAATATGATATGTTACAGACTTAGGAAAATTGTCTATTGGATTTTTGTTTTGTTTTTGCAATACTGGGATTTGAACCCAGGGGCATTCTACCTCTCAGCTACAACCCCAAGCCTATTTTATTTTTATTTTGAAACAGGATCTCACTAAGTTGTTGAGGACCTTGCTAAGTTGCCGAATCTGGCCTCAAACTTGTGATCCTACTCAGCCTCCCAAGTGCTGGGATTACAGGCATGTGCCACCACATCCAGCTAGAAGGGGTTTTAACCTATGACAGTTTGCTTTGTTTTGTAACTTCTTGTATTTTGACAAGTCAGGCTTTGACTGTAGGCAGACTATTAATTATGTTGTTTAGTTCTGAAATGTTCAGTTCCTTTTGCTCCATAGTTCTTTGTTTAAAATACCTAGTAAAATTCTTTTTTTTTTTTTTTGCGGTACCGGGGATTGAACCCAGGGGCGTTCTACCTCCGCGCTACACCCCCGGCCCTATTTTTTTTATACTTTATTTTTTGAAACCGGGTCTCATGAAGTTGCAGAGGGCCTCACTAAGTAGAGAGAGAGAGAGAGAGAGAGAGAGAGAGCTGAGGCTGGCCGCGAACCCCGATCCTCCGGTCTCCGCCTCCCAAAGTACTGGGATTACAAACGTGCGCCACCACGCCCAGCTAAAATACCTAGTAAAATTCTAATTGTGTTTCCAGATAATTGTGTTCTAGTAATGGACTCCATATATTCAAGGGAGCAGTTTGGGCCAGTGTAGTGGTTAAGAGCATGAATAATTAATGGTTAAGTGATATGGGCTCAGCTGGCCTGAGTTCAGATCTGGATTCTGTCATTTACTATCATGTGATCATGGGAAAGTCATGGTTTATTTATTTGTGGGGCTAATAGTACTTACCTTATAGGGTTATTATAAGGATCAAATGAGTATATTTGATCCTTATATTACTTAGAAAAATATGGTCCCTATAAGCACTCTGTAAATATAAACCATCACCGAAGGGTTTGATCTCACTAATGACCTTGTGGCAGATCCATCATATCTGGTTCTTTGAACTATTCTAGAAATTACATCTTTATTGAGACGTTATAATTCACAGACCATAAAAGTCACCCTTCTAAAGTACACAATTCAATGCTTTTTTAGGGTATTCAGAGCTCTCCAGCTGTCACTACCATCTCATTTTAAAATAGTTTCATTGCCCCCTAAACAAACTCGAGGTCCTGGGCCAGGAGGAATGGCGTCCCCATTTTACATTTCTACCAGCAATGAATGAGGGTTCCAATTTCTTTACATGCTCATTAACACTTGTTATTATCTGTCTTTCTTTTCTTAGCCATCCTAGTGGGTGTAGTGATATCTCCTTGGGGTTTTGATTTGAATTTCTCTAATAATAATGTTGAACCTTTTTTCATGTGTTTATTGGTCATTTCTATATCTAATCTAAGAAAATGTCCATTAAGTCCTTTGCCTATTTTTCAGAAGGGTCTGAACTCTTTTAATCCACTGAATTTCTTTTTTTTTTATTGGTGCATTGTAATCATACATCTTGATGGGTTTCAGGGTGATAGAAGTATATGTGCACACATTGGTCAATTAGCCCTCCCCCAACTGAATTTCTAATATGATTCTTTACACATTTTATTATAATTGGTCCATTATAACTCTACCCAATTGAAAATATAATATTCCAAGAAATTGATGCACATAATTTAACTATTCTCTTATTTTTTCTTGCTATATTACTATAAACAATGTTGCAATAAATATTATAGTATGTATGTTCTTAAGTGTTGAAAGATATGTATCTGAAATATTTTTAGAGATATGCCAAGCTGCCCCCCAGAATATTGTACCAAATATTGTACCAAATATTGTACCAAATATGTACTCCCACTAATAGTGTGTAAGTGGGTCTCTTTCCCAATATCCCATATAGGCTCAGTTTTTAATGGGGTCACAGGTGAACTAATTTATTTCTCTCATTTCATAATGCATCTGCAGGAAACCCTATTGATATGATCTTTACACATTTAGACAGCTTTAAGCTCTCTTGATCTCTTGATAACATGTAGGTACAGAGCAGCATTAGTTTCTTTCAAAGGCAAAGCTCCTTCCCCTACTACCATGGCTTGGTACTAGTAGGCACTTGGTCTCCTTATGGTTGCAGGTCCTGGCACTACTGTAGCTCAGGGACAGGTAGTAATTCAGCTCTTTTCTAGTACTTCTGAGCCTGGGGTCTGAGAGCAAGTGTCTCAGTCTCTCCCCAGTGGTGGAGCAGTGGAAAACCAGGTGGAGGAACAGCTGGTGGCTCAGCTGAGTGGATAAAGGTGAAGAGAGTAGGGAAGAATGAATGAACAAGAGTGATCAAGAACACTCACAGAGTTCAAGTTGTCACCAAATAACTGGTAAGTTGCTCTTACACATTTGTTGAAATTTCATAAAATCCCTTTACAAATCAATCTTATCCTGGTGTCTTATCTTCAGTGCTTCTCAAAGAATACTTTACAGAACCATATTCATTCAAAATGATCTATGGAAAAATAAGATTACAAATATAAAACTGGGAAATGCTGAATGCTATTTGTAGGAGAGTCATAATATAGATGGACAGATTAAAGGGTCTGAGAAGTCCTGCATTACATAAAACTGATCAGTTCATAAAAATAACTAATGGTTTTAAATGTATGGGGGAAAAGTTCAAATTCACTTAAAATTAAGTAAATGCAAATTTATTTATTTATTTTTGTGGTGCTAGGGATAGAACCTAGGGGCATTCTACCTCTAATCTACACCCCTATCTCCTATTTTATTTTTTTATTTTGAAACAGGGTCTCACTAAGTTGCAGAGGGTCTCACTAAGTTGCTGAGGCTGACCACGAACCTGCAATCCTCCTGTCTCAGCCTCTCAAGTACTGGGATTACAAGTGTGAGCCACTACACCCAGTGTAAATGCAAATTTAAGCAACACTACTTTAACCAATTAGTTTGGCAAATATCAAAAAGTGTGTTACTACATTGCTTGGGATAGGATATGAGGAAACAGGAATTTGCATGCATTGTTGAAGGCAGTGTAAATGTTATGGTGGTTGCAAGTAATAGAGATAATGTTCCTTTAACAGTACAACACACATACTAACAGAGTACTAGTGCTAAGATGGTACTGGTATGTCTCAGTAAATTGTTATTATGATAAAGAAGTACAATCGTCAATCTTACACAGCAAACACCTTGTAAATGAGATGATATTATCCCCATTTTATTGATGAGAAAGCTAAAGTTTCAAAAGTGACGTGCCCAAGGTTACCCAGCTTTGCTTTTTTATTTCATTTTTTATTTTTTGTGGTACTAGGAATTGAACCCAGGATCACTCTACCACTGATCTACATTCCCACCCCTTTTTATTTTGTTTTGAAACAGGGTCTTGCTAAGTTACCCAGGATGGCCTTGAACTTGGAATCCTCTTGCCTTGGCTCCCAAGTTGCTGGGATTACAGGCATGTGCCACCATGTCTGGCTGGTTACTCAGCTTTGAAGGGATGAATCTATGATTCAAGCCCTCATCTATTAAAAAAGCCTGTGCTCTTTTTGCTATTTTCATCAGAATTCCTTACTCTGTTCTATTGTCTTAGGTCTTTTGTTTCTACAACAATTATTTTCCTGCTCCTTTAAATGCATCCCAAGCAAGATTTTTTTCAATTCTTCAGGGATTGTATTAAAACCACTCAGAGATTGATAAAAATGTTACTAACATGTCCTATAACAAAGCTCTGTTGTCATGATTCAAGTCATACCCCTTATCATTTGCTGTATTTTAAAACAAATTTGCAAGAAAACTCTGATCTGAGCCTGTTATAATATTTTTTATCTCAGCTGAAGAGATACAACTGCCCAAAATGGATTAAATGAAATGCAATTTAGACTTAAGAAAGTTGCATGTCTAAAAGAATAAAATGTACAATTTCTCATATATGGCTTTTAAATAATCTAGCCGTTCAAGAGACATCTGGGTGTCTGCAGTTAGTTGCAAACTGAATTGTCTTTGTTCCTCAGGATAAGGAGGACTCATTCATCTCTGCATTAACTAATCTCAACCAAATATTCATTGTCCACCCCCAAATTTGTGTAACTTTTTAAAAGGCTGAGATACAAATGCCTTTTGTTGAGCAACGGAAGACGTCAAGGGAGGCTGATATGAATAGTTTCCTCATCCAGTTACATTTAACAAGATACACAGTCCATTAGGCTCTTGTTCAAGGCCTTGAGTAGTTTTCAGAAATTCATTTGGCAGAATGTCTTGCTTTTGAGATCCCTGAAGCAACCAGTTAAAAGTCAGTAATGGCGAATTCAATTGTTTTCATTGTGTTTCTTTTAACTTGACTGTATTAGCAGTTTTCAGCTGTTCTAGTTCTCATTTTAGATTGCATAAATCAATGGTTTCCAAAGTATCTTCAGGGGAAGCCTGTCCCAAGAAGTGTCCTGTAATGAAAGAGTTTCATAATCGAGTCAGTTTGGATGCTCCTTTTTGGCTAGTCACAGTGTGCTCTGAGAGGTTCAATAGTAAAAAAAAAAAAAAAAAAAAAATATATATATATATATTTCATTTTTTTTTTTTGCGGTACCGGGGATTGAACCCAGGGGCGTTCTACCTCCGCGCTACACCCCCGGTCCTATTTTTTTATACTTTATTTTGAAACCGGGTCTCACGAAGTTGCAGAGGGCCTCACTAAGTAGAGAGAGAAAGAGAGAGAGAGGGAGAGAGAGAGAGAGAGAGAGAGGGAGAGAGAGCTGAGGCTGGCCGCGAACCCGGATCCTCCGGTGTCCGCCTCCCAAAGTACTGGGATTACAAGCGTGCGCCACCA
>PVJS01019123.1:0-34058 GCA_004027185.1 Glis glis | reverse complement strand
ACACACACACACATACACACACACACACACACACACACACACACACACACACACACATATGCTGGGCGTGGTGGTTCACGCTTGTCATCCCAGTACTTGGGAGACTGAGACAGGAGGATCACAGGTTCCAGGCCAGCCTCAGTTACTTAGTGAGGCCCTCCGAAACTTAGTGAGACCCTATTTCAAAATAAAGAATAAAAAATAGGGTTGGGGATGTAGCTTGGAGGATGCCCCTGCGTTCAATTCCCAGTATTGAAAAAAAAAAATATATATATATATATAAAACTATTAGTGTAGTCCCAGCCAGATACAGATTATTAAAATGACTTTCTAGACATAGTTCCATCTGGCATCGACCTTTGGCTAATTAATTGAAAAGGAGATATTTCATAACTGTATTCTTGGCTATTTTTATTCACAAAATGTTTTGTTTTCTCTAGAGTCATATGAGCAAAATCTTGTTTTGCATCAGATGAAGTAGTTTGGTTGCCATAATATGACTTTCGCTCACTGAATCATTTATTCTCTTCTGCCCTTGGATACCAAAATTTGGCTCCTAGCTTGTCTCTCAGAGAACAGCATGCCTGGTCCACAGGAGGCCCTTGTTCTTCTGTTGATAGTTCGAGTCCCATGAGGGAGGCTCTGATTCTCAGTGGTCAACTGAGAATCAGATGGATTGGAGAGTGTAAGAGAGTATAAGAGGTGGGGAAAGCAGATGGGGAGACAAGGGAGAGAAAAGGAATAGGAGAAGGAAGGGAGAAGAGGAAGAGACAGCTGGAAAGGGTGGGAAAGGAAGGAAAGAAGGAAGAGGAGGGTGAGACTGGGGAAGGAAGAGAGAAAGAACGGGGTATTGAGAACTGACACAACAATCTACAATATTTCAGGCACACAGTCTTAGTTTGCCTACTGATGGCTCTAAGTAGCTATGTAATATAGATTATGGGTTTGCTGGTTTTTCTATTCTCCATCTTTTCGGATCCCCAGGTGAATTCTCCACCCTTTCCTGTATTATTTGTGGCCAATGAAGCAGTGTCAGGGGCCCTGCCAGGGGGCAGCTGTGGTTGCAGGGGAGGTCTTGGCAGTAAGACCCCCAGCAAGAGGAAAGCACAGAGTCACCCTCTGGAGGCGAACAAACAGCAGCTTTATTCTACAGACCTGTCCCTTACATAGGGTTCCAGGCAAAATGGTGCACGTTACATCAGCTCAACTTGAGTGTGCATGGGTGTTGTGTTTTAGTCAGTCATGCTCACATAACTATATACACATCTGTGGCTGCGCAGGATGGCCTGCCTAGTCACACTCATATAACTAAGCGCTCATCTGTGGCTGCGCGGGATGAGCAGGTTCATCTGGGGCTGCGTGTGGTAAGCGGGGTCATATCCTTACCACTGGCTTGTACTGCCTCTCTGCCCCACAAGCTTTTTTCTTGGAATGTCATCGCCCACATTCCTGGGGTCTTTACCTCCCATAGAGATTGGTCAAAGAGGCAGATGGGAAGAGAGTCAGCCATATGTGTATTCTTCCTTTGAAACCATGTTCTCGCTACTGTTATGATGTGGCTCCTGTGTGTGTGGAGAGGTGTGTGGAGGGTAGAAGGTCCCTGCTTTGATAAGTTCAGAATGTTCTGGTAATAGACTTTCCTGTTCCTTCAGGCCTATGGGTGTTGATGGCTTCCCATAGTTGCCAGTCTCTGGTCACATCATCATATGTAGAAGAAGACACTCGGGACCCACTTGGATCCCTCCCCAACTGATACACCCACCCCAGCTGTTATGCTAGGTGGCTGGATTGACTCAGCTGCCTTCATCTACAGGGAACTGTCACAGCCAGCAGGAACCCCAGCCCAGGAGGCCGTGGAGCTGGTAGCATCTAAACGGGGTCCCTCCTTCCCTGTGTGTCCCTCCACTAAGTCCTTCAGAAAGCCCTTTTGAGGTAGGATAGGAAAAAAGAAAAGAAAAGAAATAGGAGACAGGCAGGGAAGGACAGAGGGATTATAGTTTTAAATCTAAAAACTCCATGATCACCCTCACCTTCGTTTTGAAGGCCTGTTTTCCTCCCAGCCTGGATTCTTAAAAGGTCCAGTAAATCTTAGAGCACTATGAGTTCAGTTAATTGGGGCCTATGTATTTTATGAGTTTACATAATGTATTTTTAAACTGATCAAAAGAAGCCTAGAAACTGATATTATTCAAAGGCCAATGATATGGGTACAGTCCAAGTGCTACCCATCAACTAGACAATGGCAACCTGAAGATTCTGAGAAGAACCAGACCATTGTCACCTGCTCTGTGCTCCATAATTGAAGGAATCAAACATCAGAACCACTAGGCTGACACCACCCCACACATCTCTCACGTTCTCCATTTACAGAGTTTCCTTTCAAAGAAGGGCCATGAAACCCCAAGTGTGTGGAGATGGCCTGCATTCTCCCTTGTATGTGTATTTCTCGCTTTCTTAAATAAATCTCTGTCTATGTCTCTGACTGGTTTGTGCTAGAATTCTTTTCTGTCATGTTAGCCAAGAACCCTGCCTATCCTGGGTTGCGCTCTCCTCTCTCCCCCACTGGGATCTTCTCAGGACCTTTCACAGAATTAACCCTTCTCCAGTGAAACTTTGAGAGTGTCAGCCTAAATACATATGGCTTTATGTTATATGCCCAGCTCAAGAACCAAGACTACATCACTATGATACACAAGATACAAAGATCAACCTCCATAAAAAAGGTATAGTTTAAGTGCAAATATGGAATCTATCCCTCTTAGCCAGAAGCAGCCACTTTTTTTTCTCTTAAAACTTATTCTTAGCTGGGCAGGGTGGCACACTATAATCCCAGTACTTGGGAGGCTAAGACAAGAGGATCTCATGTTCAAGGACAGCCTCAGCAATGTAGAGAGACTCTCAGCAACCTAGCAAAACCCTGTTTCAAAACAAACAGACAAACAAAAAACATAAAAAGGGCTGGGGATGTAGCTCAGACATAGAATGCCCCTGGGTTCAATTTCCAGTTCCAGAGGAAAAAAAAAAAAGAGAAAAGAAAAGACCAACTTATTCCTCTTAATTGACATGATTGAAAGGTAGGCAGACTGTGAGTTGATCTATAAAAAAAAAGATGCATTAAGTAAAGACATCAATTTCTAGATCAAAAGCTTACTGTGAAGTCCACTCTGCAAGAGGCATCGTCGAAGGCAGTGTTGGTGGCTCTCCCAGCTAACACACACACTATTGATGTTTCCCTCAGGCCACTGGGTAGCACTTAATGGTCCAGGAGAGGAAAGGAAGCCGAAATCCAGCTTAATCATTCTAACTCAGCAGCAGTGACAACTGTGGGGCATCAGGTGTTTGTATCAGGCTTTACACATTTTGTGGCCTTTTTGCAAAATTTATCTCACTTGATCATGCCATTGCCTTTTGTAGTAGAGCACCCATTCATGACAAATAGAACTTACTACATCCATCTTAGAAAAGACTCCAGAAACGTCACTCCATTTCCCCATTCACTCTGGGAATGGTGGCAAGATTCAATACTGCGCAAGGATCACAAGTTTGCATTTGAAAATGACGCATCCCTGATTATCTCATAAGCTCTTTATCAATATATTTCTAAATCATATGTTAGATAGATGAACTAATTTTCAAAGCAATGAACCCCGATTTTCAAAACAGATTTAAAGAATATGGAATCAAAAGGCATGGACCGAGTTTCCATATTTTCCTATGCATCAGATGGCATCTCAGGAAACATTGTAGTAGTGACGAAAACAGTAAGGCTTGATTAAAGCGGCCTCCTCTTGGATCCACATCCACCATCAGGGTATGGGGTCTAAGTGAATTTGCTTTCAGACTAATTTTTTTCTTGTTTCCTCTTAGTCCTATTTATTTCTTAGACTATGTCTGTTGATGCAACTATTTTAATTCGGTTATGGGTAAGGCAAGACTGTATTTATAAAATTGCTTGAATTTTTCTTCAAATAAACACGCATAACTGAATTCAACAGAAAACTTTGAGAGCATATCTAAGAAAGGAATATGGCTTCAATTTTTTTTTTACTAACTATAAAGAAATAACTTGTGAGACTGTAGATCTGAAGCTATATCCAATCTGGCTCTGAAAAGATGCTGAAAGAAATAAGAAAAATAAAATTCGAATGTGTCAGCTTTAAAAAGAAACTGGAACTTCAAAATGAGTCAAAACTTTTGAGCTGTAGAGCTTAATGCAGTTGTTAGTCACAGGTTAGTGTTATTAAAAATAAGTGACAAACAGCAATATTTGTAAAAGTATATATGTGTGTGTTTGTGTGTATATAATATATACATATATGCTTACACTATATATGCAAACAACATATGTGGTATATATACATACTATACTGTACAGTATGTGCATATAAAACTATATATAAAGCTGGGCGTGGTGGCACACGCTTGTAATCCCAGTACTTTGGGAGGCAGAGACCAGAAGATCCGGGTTCGCGGCCAGCCTCAGCTCTCTCTCTCTCTCCCGGTCTCTCTCTCTCTCTCTCTCTCTCTCTCTCTCTCTACCTAGTGAGGCCCTCCGCAACTTCCTGAGACCCGGTTTCAAAATAAAGTATAAAAAAATAGGGCCGGGGGTGTAGTGCGGAGGTAGAACGCCCCTGGGTTCAATCCCCGGTACCGCAAAAAAAACCAAAACAACAACAACAACAACAACAACAACAAAAAATATATATATATATAACTACACATATGTACACAAACATCCATCCATCCATATATTATGTGGCATGTGTACTAATATATACTAATTATTAATGCATTAACATTAAAATTTAATATTAGCCGGGCGTGGTGGTGCATGCTTGTAATCCCAGTACTTGGGAGGCTGAGACAGGAGGATTGCAGGTTCGAGGACAGCCTAGCAAGTAGTGAAACCCTCAGCAACTTAGCGACACCCTGTTTCCAAATAAAAAATAAAATAGGGCTGAGGGTATAGCCTGGAGGTAGAAGGCCCTGGGTTCCACTCCTAGTACCACACAAAAAATAATAAAAAATTAATATTAATACATAAAACATGTATTAATATGCCTTAACATATAAATTGATATATATTATTTTAATATATACCATATCATATACTAATATACTTTTAAAAAATGAAATGAATCTAGCTTTCTTTCTACTTACATTCCTAAGCGTGATGTCCATACTTTTTTATTTTAATGCATTCACTGTGACAATGGTATTTCTTAATTTTGGCCATGTTTTTCAGAGTATAGTCTGATGGTCTCCAGCCTCTGATTCTCTGAGGACACAGCACAAAATTTTGTAATTTCACAAGCAACAATCTCAAAGAGCTTCATGGTAACAAGACTGCTAATCACTGGACAGTTACAAAAGATGGACAGTAGGGGGCAGAGGCACCTACTCATCTTTGATAGAGAGTGATAGTTGTGCTTCTTTCCTGGAGTGGGGAAGGGGGATCCTTTGACTTCAGGCATGTACTACATCCAGAATATTCAAATAAGGATTTTTTGTTTGTTCTCTTACTTTCCTGCTTTCAAAATTAATTTTTACCACTGTAAAGTTAATACAAATTTATTGAACAAAATTTGGAAAATGCTGAAGTTAGAACAACAGAAATAGAACCAAAAATGAGCCACTCAAATTCCCATCACCAAGCCCTAAATGTTCTGACAATAGTTTACTTGCCTAGATACAGTTTTGTTTGTGTATGTATATAAAAATATAGTATAATACAAAGGACACAGAATACATGTGATATTATATGCAAAATGAATTATATATGTACATGTATCATGTATATCATATGCACATACAGTTTTTAAAAATGCAGATTACTTTGAAATATTCAACTATGAATTCTGCTTTTTCCCTCATTTGTACTGTACTTCTTATGAGTTTTGGTAGTGAATAGATTAAGTTGATAACAAAATGTACCATGATTGAGCATGTTTCCAAAGCGATTGAGTATCATAAGGGCTGCAGGCTTGGGAGAAGAAAAAGATTGGGGCATATTTCTTTATCTTCAGCACAACCTGGATCCACTAGACTAGGTGCACTTTCCTTACAAACTCTCCTTCCACTTCCTCCCCTACCACAGGTACTCTGTTACAAAGCGCCTTAACCAATTCAGGAGTGTCAAAGCATGTTTTCAGGGGACTCCCCTGTGCGTGAGTTCTCTTCCGGTGTATGTTGAGTGGCATCTTTTTATGCCTTAAAAGCTTCCATCTTGAGATTCCTAGCTTTCTTTAGACATATTTTCTGCAATATTTCCTTAGAATGTTTTTCAATATTTTTAAATTCCCTATTGTAGAACTTGGATAGCTTCACTTTCAGACTGCCAAGAACGAACAGTCAGAAATTAAATCAGTTAGGTTTCCTCTTGCTCTTAATAAATATTTTGGGACATTCTCTTACAATCTAATTCATGGAGAAATGATAAATAAGATAGACTCAGTGCTGACTTCCTGGCCACTCCTGGAAAACAAGGGCTACAAAGTGATATTTTCTCCATAACTTTATGTACATTAAGGAAAACCTTATTTAGAGTGCTACTGAGTTGGGAATACAAACTCTAGAGAATTTCACTTCTCTAGGAAAAAACTAGGAATATAATTGTCCCTGCATTATTGTTCAAAGTAAGGAGCTCAGGGCTTTGCCCTCCTGGGACCCGTTAGTGACTTATAAAGCCTTCTTATAATTATTGGATCAATTAATGTAATGCAAACTAATTTAATTCAGATAACGTCATATTTGTGCTAAAACTTTGTTAGATCCTATCTTGCAGATTAAAAAATAAAAGTGAAAGGGTTTGTTACTCTTCAGTGATACTGGAGAATTGGATATCGTAGAAAAGGAAGTTCTCTGCCTCACACCATATAAAAATGAATTTCTCCTAATGTGGAAATAAATGTAAAAAAAAACCTTTAACATTGTAGAAGAAGAAAAATATATATATATAAATATAATTTGCTATGTCCATTGAGAGAGAATTACTTAAACACAACCATAAAGTAAAACCACAAACCATAAAGTAATAAATAATTACAGCTTAACATATTAAAAATTTCATCAAATGTTCCATAATAAAGACTAAAAATAAGCCGTGAGTGGAAAGAATAGATTGATGGTGCATATAGTACAGAATGAATTAGCAAGGCGCACGCTTGTAATCCCAGTACTTTGGGAGGCGGAGAACGGAGGATCCGGGTTCGCGGCCAGCCTCAGCTCTCTCTCTCTCTCTCCTCTCTCTCTCTCTCTCTCTCTCTCTCTCTCTCTCCCTGTCTCTCTTTCTCTCTCTACCTAGTGAGGTCCTCCGCAACTTCGTGAGACCCGGTTTCAAAATAAAGTATAAAAAAATAGGGCCGGGGGTGTAGTGTGGAAGTAGAACGCCTCTGAGTTCAATCCCCGGTACCGCAAAAAAAAAAAAAAAAAAAAAAAAGAATGAATTAGCAATCAAACTTCTAATGAAAAGGAGTCCAGAAAAGGTAAAAATTCTTGAAGGATAAGAGTAAACTCATTCACAGAATGATTTCTAATTGTGACTAGAGACGTAGTGACATTAAAATAATGAAAAACTAAATAAATGGCATGCCTAACAGCAGAATAGGTGAATGGATTATTGTTTGGTCATATATTATTCTCTGGGTTTTTACATTCTTGAAATTGTTGGTTAGAATCGTATTTTATTTCCAACAATTTAAACAGAGCCATAAAAAGGATCTGGTGCTATCCCTGCACATCAGAATTTGCATGCCGTTGAAGAAAATTCGATTAAGTATAATTTCCCTTACATTGTATCAAAGGAATGTGTTTTGAAAAAAAACGTAAGAACTGAGCTAAATTGATATAAAACAAAATGGTGACTTTTGTCAACTTCTTCCACCTGAAATCATAAGCATTTCTGTGGAGACAAGGAGCCACCTAAATGGAAATAAAGTCGCTTTATAATTGCCAATTTGTATTTGAGTAAAATATAACCTCAGAGAATAGAGGAGAGTTAATTGAGTATTCAGAGCTTAAAGAAAGACAATTCCTACAGCAAAAATGTGAGCCAGAATGAATGGACCAAATGACATTATTTCCCTGGTTTAGAAGTTTAGTGAGAAGGTCAAGTTTAAGGGCTATGAGGCCTTACAATGGGGAGAAGAACACAAGTTGGTCTATACTGTAGAGGGCAGGAAAAAAAAATTCAGCCACCTAATGATGCTATGGATCTAGTAACTTTGAATAGCTCTCTTTTTCTCTCTCTCTCTCTCCATCTATATAGATATATAGAGATGGTGTATATATTATAGAATAGTATATATATATATATAGTATAGTATATATATAGTATATATGTAGAGAGTGAATGTGTATATATATGTACATATATATATATATATATAATCTGATCCCACTCATATTTAGTAACTCTGAATCGCTCTCTTTCTATCTAAAGTATGTATATATACACACATACATATATGCCTACATTAAGTTAATTTTTCATTAATGCATAAAATATAAAAATTATACACATTAGAGTTGCAACATGGTGTCTCAGTACATGTATTCATTATATAATTCTTAAATCAGGTTAAGCCAGGTGTGGTGGCACACACCTGTAATTCCAGTACTTGGGAGGCTGAGACAGGAGAATCACAGGTTCAAGGCCAGCTTCAGCAACTTAGCAAGGCCCTCAACAACTTAGTAAGAGCCTGTTTCAAAATTTAAAAAAAATAATAAAATAAGGTTGGTGGTGTAGCTCAGAGGTAGAACACCCCTGGGTTCAACCCCAAGTATCAAAAAGAAAAAAAAATCAGATTAAACATCTATCTTCTCAAACATTCATCATTTTTTATGGCAAAACCCAATTTTCTATTTTAGTTTGGTAGTCACTCAGTAACAAATTGGTAGGATTAAAAAAATACAAAAAAAACCCCAAAACAACCACTGTAATTCCCAAAGCTCTTGAATAGATCATTTCTGAGAATCTGTTCCTAGCCTCATCTCCAAGCTGTTCCGTGCCTCAGTTGAGTAGAATCGACAAAAAGATGTGATACACTGCTCTCATAGTTAGGTGACATTTAAAACAAGTCCTTGCCCTGAGCTCACAAATAAATCCTTTAATACCTCTACATTCATGCAGCAGATTCAGAATCCTGACTTTCACGAATGACTCAGGTTATGGGAAGCCTACAGCAGCAGGGTGGGGCCAGCAGTTCCTCCGGCCCCACAGTGACAAGAGATGGGATGTCCTGTTCCCTTAATGACTGGCTGTGAAGAAGATCGGTTGCGGAAGCTGGGAGACTTTACAATGCTATTGTCCCTGCGTTAGTGCCAGGGGCAGGTGCATACAACTCCGAGGGCGCTCATGAGAATGTGGAGGTAGTTTTTATGATTATTCTCTCCCGATTTATTGGTTCATTTGATTCCATAACATTGATGACGTGGAAAGAACCATTTGGTGCCATGTAAAGATGGGTTGCCTTTCATGTTAGAAGTTTCAATACGATAGACAAATAGCAGGCTGTGTTTCATTTTGGAAGTTTTAATATTATAGACAAATAGTATACACATTGTACCTCCCACCGATCTAGCCACCTATGAAATGATTTTGAGTCAGATACTCTACTGACCCTTTCCAAATTTCAGAAGTAAAATCCATTTAACCTGTTTGAAAACATCTCTGTCTGTATGGGATAGGGTAGAAGGAAGTTTATTTCTCTATTCAATGTCTACAATATTCTTTTTCTTTTTCCTTATTTACTTTTTATTAGTGAATGACCCTTTGCCTCTAATTTTATGTCCAAATTTTTACCTTGTCCATAACAGGGATTAGTAAAGAAAAGCTGAGGAGACCAATACTTGAATTTGCCTTTGACAGCCCCAGCCATCTGGGAAGCAACCAGTCTTTGTTACGTCATGAAGACCAAGCGTAAGGCTTCACATTCTACTTCTGTGTGAGGACATCAGTTTTTCAAGTCCAGTTAATTATTTTCTTTCCTGTTCTACATCATTATAGGGACAGAAGTCTAGACTGGAGGAGTTGGGAGAATAGACCCTGACGGTATAAACTAGCAAAACTAACAGTCTGTAGGAAGAAAAACAGCATGCAACCCAGCGCAGACAGAAGAGCTAAGCAGCTTGCTGAGCTGCCAGGAGGGCATGTGCAGAGGGGCCAAGGCTAGTGACCTGACTAGCGACCCTGGAGTCACCTGGGGACTCGCTCGTATCAGACACCTTACTGTTTCCTCCACCATGGCCCACCGCTCTTGATATATAAACAGTTGCTATGATAGATTCCCCTCTTGACTTACCCATTTCTACATATCTCACTAACATATATAAATATGTGAATATTTAAACATTGACCTAAATCTTTTTTCTTTAATTATTTATCTATTTATTTATTTATTTTGGTTCTGAGGATTGAACCCATGGGCATTTTATCTCTTAGCTACACCCCAAGCCATTTTAATTTTTTTTTATTTGGAAGCAGGGTCTCACTAAGTTGCTGAGGCTGACCTCAAACCTGCAATCCTCCTGTTTCAGCCTCCTAAGTACTAGGATTACAGGTGTGTGCCACCACACCTGGTGACCTAAATCTTTACTCTGGGTTTAAAACAGTTTTCTTGGTAAACTGAGAGTTTGAGTTATTGGAGTATTGGAGGGTGTTGGTGGTGAGGGTGATAATTTGCCAGTTGTACTGAATACAAAACCTCTGTGAACTTTGGTAGTTTCTTCTGGGACACTCAGAATCATTGCTTTATGATATCAGCCAGAAGAGAAAGTCAAAATTAGTATCATATAAGAAGTTACCATCAACTTTTCCAGTAGCTCCTGTTTTTTGTTTTTTGTTTTTGGTACTGAGGATTGAACCCAGAGGCATTCTACCTCCAAGTTATACCCCCAACCCAATTTTATTTCTTATTTGGAAACAGGGTCTCACTAAGTTGTGGAGGGCTTTACTAAGTTGCTGAGGCTGGCTGCGAACCTGTGATTCTCCTGTTTCAGCCTCGCAAGTACTGGGATTACAAGTATGTGCAACCACACCCAGCCTGTAACTCTAGTTTAAGAAAGAAGAGACCAAAGTCCTGGGAAATCAGAGAAATAAAAAAAAAGGAAAAGCAAATGAGAATGTAGCTGGAATGGAGCCCTTTGATAGCACAGTATGTTCAGAACCATAGAAAGTTGCATAAAATGATAATCCAGGAGCTGGGCATGGTCGTGCCCACCAGTAATCTCAGTACTTGGGAGGCTGAGACAGGAGAATCACAGGTTTATAGCCAGCCTTAGCAACTTAGTGAGATCCTTTGCAACTTAGCAAGATCCTGTTCCCAAATTAAAAAAAAATAGGGCTGGGGGTGTAGCTTAGAGGTAGAATGTCCCTGGGTTCAATTCCCATCACCACACGTGTGCATGCACGTGCACACACACACACACACACACACACACACACATACACACACACACACAATGGTAATCCAGGGAGCTCCTCACCCATGCAATGAATATTTTGTGAGCAGGTTAATCGGTTTCAGCATGTTGAGTCAGAACCTGGATTAGTCAGGCACTTCAGATGACAGATGCCAAAACATCCTTAAGATGAACCAAAGGGTGCTGCTTAGCCTTGCAGAGCAAAATACAAATATTAAAACAAACATCTTTCCAGCGGGCACATCTTTACTTTCCACTGACTAACCTTCCACATTATGTTTCCACCTCAAGCGCTAAGCTTGAGATGGGGACAGACATCGTATTGTACAGCTCTATTATTTTCATGTCAGAAGACTGATTAGAGTGATAGAGAGGTTTATAATGTATCATGCTTTTCCCTATAAAAGCCGCACTTTTTCCTAGAGCCATTTAATATTTCATTCCTAGAATACTCAATGATAGAAAACAGCTGAATCCTTTTACTCTCTTTGTCGCAGAGGTAGCAAAAGGAAAACATCCATTTGCAATTTACGTAGAAACGCCACGCATGCCATTTCAAATCAAGTAGTAGATAACATCACCCGGCATCCATCATAATGCTCTGTTTTTATGATTCAGAAAACATCACAATCAGGTTAAACAAATAGGTTTTTTTATTATATGTCACTCAATCCCAGGACCCGTTATTCATCTGTCTTCCACTCATAGACTCAACCACTAGAGTTATAATCAGAAAAGAGTTTGATGATCCTGTCACTCAGTCTGTGATCTGGAAGTAAAGGAGCAAAAGAAAAAAAAATAAAAAGAGTAAAGAAAGAAAACAAAGTGGCCACAGAAAACACTTCAGATAAAATGAAGGAGAAAATGGAAACAGGATGCTGTGCGTGTACTTTCCCGAACTTAAAACTAGGGGGCAATATTGTAGGAAGAGTCTCACATCAGTCTTTGATTTCCCAGCCCATGCCTTTGCACATAAAGAGGGTACAGCAGCTATATTTCATGGTAGACCCAGAATGCCTTCATAGCAATTTTGCAAGTAAACACGCAGGCTGCAGAGCAACACAGTCTTGGGTTGTTAACAGCCCCATTGTTAAATGAGAGGGTGCAAAGGGGGAGCCATGGCCTAAGCAGGCTAGAGGCTCCGAGGCCACAGCCCTCTCCGTAGGCATCACATTTTAGTCCTTACTCTGCAACACCTAAGCTGCTTCTGGGTGACCTCCTTCCCCTACCTCCATGGCTGTGGCTGCCTCCTAGGAGAACTTCTTGCAGTTCCTGGAGCAGGCTGTGACTTTCCCAGCTGGTCCTCTACCTTTTAAGCTTAGACATTGTGAAATCTTTTCTGACTCTCTGAGACATCTATACTTGATTACAACCTTCATCATATAGAATAGCAATGATTACTTTCATTGTATTTTTTTTGTTTCTTTTCATCTTTATTACTGGATACTATTAAGAAAAAAAAAACAACCCCTGCATGAAAATATCACTCCCTTTTATATATATATATATTTTTTTCTTTTTTTTGCGGTACCGGGGATTGAACTCAGGGGTATTCTACCTCCACACTACACCCCCGGCCCTATTTTTTATACTTAATTTGAAACCGGGTCTCACAAAGTTGCGGAGGGCCTCACTAAGTAGAGAGAGAGAGACAGGGAGAGAAAGAGAGAGAGAGGTAAGGCTGGCCGTGAACCCAGATCCTCCGGTCTCCGCCTCCCAAAGTACTGGGATTACAAGCGTGCGCCACCATGCCTGGCTCCTTTTATATATTTTTTTTATTTTTTAGCGGTACTAGAGATTGAACCCGGGGGCATTCTACCTCCAAGCTACTTTATTTTTTATTCTTTATTTTGAAACAGGGTCTCACTAAGTTGCAGAGGGCCTCACTAAGTAGCTGAGGCTGGCCATGAACCCGGATCCTCCAGTTTCAGCCTCTCAAATACTGGGATTACAAGCATGTACCACCACGCCCGGCTCTTTTCTATATTTAAACAGGCATTTAAAATTTTTTTTATTGGTGCAATGTAATTGTACATCACAGGTTCAGAGTAACAAATACGTATATGCATACAGTATTCTTTGTGTGTTTTCCTCTGGTTCCCATCCTGGTCCCCCCCACCCCCCACAGAGAGTCTTTACATCAAAACAAATAACTTCACATATGAACAAAAGATTCCTTGAATAGTTTCCATCATCACATCTCCCCTTCCTCCTCTCCACCTCCCTCTCTTGGTCCCCTTCCTCCATTTCACTAGTGTCCCCCCTCATTTATCTGAGGTCCTCTTTCCTTCCAGTTTCTCTCTAGCTTCTACTGAGATTCCATCCAACTCTAGTTAGAATGGCGGTCATCAAGAATATAAACAGCAATAAATTGTGGTGAGGATATGGTGAAATAGGAACTCTTATACACTGCTGGTAAGATTGCAAATTAGTACAGCTGCTATGGAGATCAGAATGAGGGCTTCTTAAAAGACAGGGAATGGAGCCACATACCACCCAGACATGCCGCCTTTGGGGATCTTCCCAAAGGAATTGAAATCAGATTACTATGGGGAAACATGCCTACCCATGTTTATAGCAGCACAATTCATGATAGCCAAACTATGAAACCAGCCTAGTTGTCCATCAACAGATGAATGGATTACAAAATTATGGTCTATGTACACAATGGAATTTTATGCAGCCATATAAAAGAACCCAAGTCATGTCATTTGCAGGAAAAGGGATGGAACTCAAGAATATTATGTCTAGTGAGATTAGCCAGTCATAAAAAGTAAAGGGTCATATATTTTCACAAAGATTACTTTCTTGTTTCCATTTTCAGGCTGTTAGCTCCTTGAAGCCTGGGCTTAGGTTTGCCCTCTAGGATCACTCAAATATTCCTTGAATGAGGGAGTACATAGTGGCATTTAAGTTAATTTGATTTTGTCATTTGTTTATGTAGACCATACAGTTAAATCTACACAATTGTCACCCAGTAAACCATGATTAATATTATTTGGTATCTCCTTTTCTATATATCCACTGGTATTCCTGCTGATGTTTCCAAAACAAATAAAGAGCAGACAGGGGAAATCCCTGTTCCTTAGAAATAATAACTTAAAGAACTGTTGCATCTGCATTTCCTCTTCAAGCAAGAGACTTGCACTTGTAAAAATAAATTGTTATGTATTTTTAATTATTTTATTGGTATAATGTAATTGTACATGGTGGTTAGATTCAAAGTCATACAAGCATGCATGCACACATCCTTAGGTGTATTTCCCTCCATATCCCACCCTACTCCCCCTTCCTCCTTCCCCATACATGTTAGTGAGATTGGTAGCAATATCTTCTTGTATGGACGTAACCTTATTTGGACTGTTCCCTTCTTCAATCTTTTATATATGTTTGATTAGGAGAACTGGAAAATCTAAGTCTGTTGGACCATGGCCTGAACTGCCATTTGAAAATCCTTAATGGACAATTAATGTCATTTTTGAATGATATATTGTTTTAAACATTTTCATTTTGTTCATTTTGACACTTTCATTGTACTTGACGACATTGAGTGGTTGTGTGTATTTATTGAATTTTGATTCAAGCAAAATGATAAACACCTACTAAAACACCTACTAAACTCACCATCTAGGACAAAAAAGTGTAAATTATGTTTACAATAGAATCTTCCCTCAGATTTCCAATAATCATTCCTAATCTGGGTTTTTATTTCTAGTATTATTTTTATTTTAATTCTATTTAGCTTTCAATAGATGTCAAACGTTCTAACATTGTTAAATGTCATAAGCAAAATTGTCAGTTTGATAAAATTCTATCTTACTACTTAAAATCATTTTTATTCAATACTAACACAAGTTGATGGGGAATATTCAGTGAAAGGTATTTGTATGGTTTAAATTGCTAAGGGAGAAGTTGGGAAGTTGAAATTAACATAGAAGGGCATATAATTTTTCTGAATCAAAGACACTAACAGAGAGACAAGAAGAGGTAGGTCAAAATGGTTGAGCAATTATGAGATTTTATTTCCTAATGAAGATTCAATCTCTGCCTTATTTTCTCCAAGTTTGGCAAAGCATTTCATAGTATGGATAGGTGTCTATTGTTTTGAATTTCCATATTTGGAAAAATAGGCAGTATCTCCATTAGATTCGCAGCATTTGGGAAATGCTACAAATTTGGAAAGTTATTTGTAAATTTAAAGTAACATGTGAGTGGCCCTTGATTCTCTGTGGGTCTGGGTTCTGGCTGACCATGGGCATCACTAATCCTGTCCTTCACAGGGTTTAGAGGCCTGCCATGTGTACCCCTGCTGGGAGGCACTGTCGCCATCTGCAGACTCATGGCTTTGCTTCTGAAACAGCTGCCTGGGTCAGTCATTTTGACTAAGATAAATTGAAAGTGTAAAGCTTAAAAAATGTATGAAAAATGTCAACTTATTAAGTCTTAAATGGAGTTCTTAAGAACTCCAGGAATCAAACCTTTGGTGATAGGAAAAACAGTGAAGTATCCAGGTGATGATGATGATGATGACGACGACGACGATGACGACGACGATGATGTGTGTGTGTGTGTGTGTGTGTGTGTGTGTGTGTTTAGATTCTGTTCCATTTCCCAATGTTCTCACCTTTTAATCTACTCTTCACCTCTCCTATGGGGGTTTTCAAACATGTTGGCAAAGTCTTTGGCGATCTGTCCATCACAAGATGAAGTCTAACTCCCTTCCCCTTGTACATGGTCTAACCTTAAAGATGACAAGTATGAAATTGAAATGATGCTTCATGACTTCTGAATCCAGTTCCTAAAGTCAGTTCGCCTTCTGCCTCTCTTTCTCTTTCTCTTTTTCTCTTTCTCTTTAACAACTTCCCTTTTTCATCTATTAACATAAGATTATTCATGGCAATGAAATATAAGTGAGTGCGATGTGTTTCCTTCCTGTGCAAAACAAACAAACAAACAAAAAAACCTATGTTTCTATTTTCTCCTATAGCAAATAAAACGTAGGGGTGGGCACATGTATATAGTGTAGCTAGTAGATGGTGCTGTTTCCATCTCTCAGCGGGTCCCTGAAAGCATGAAACAAAAACATATACAAATTTTTGTCTTCTTAGACCTTCATTACTAGACTTCTAAAGGAAATATTTTGAAATATCTTTCAATGTATGAAAATAAAAAATATATATTCCAAATAAAAAAAACTACAGCCTTAATTCTTGCTGGTATCATTTGTTTACACATTCCTTATTATCTTAGATAACAATATTTTGCTGGAAAAAATGTCAGGCACTTGAAGCCAGTTAGGCAATTAATTTCTTCATCACAAACAAATTTTTCTTTACACATTTTGCTTCCATTTTTAAGTCTGAATAGAAGACAAATTATATGTTAGATAGGGCTTCCATCTTTTGGTACATCCGAATCAAGGGTAAAAAAGAAAATTGAAGAATTGAAGAACAGAATTCATTAACATTTAAAATTCAGTAATTCTATTGATCTTCTGCTGGAATAAATTGTTTAAGCTGTTCCTCCTTTTACCTCTGGCTTGTAGGTAAGTGAGAAGTAAGCCAACACAGGAAGGGAAAATGTGACACTCCTTACATTTAGGGTGGAAGACAGTGGGAAAAGCCTCTGTTTCCTTTCTTCTTTTATTCCAGTATCTGTCTTTTGCTTTGCTAAGAAATTGATTATTCGAAATTCCCCCTCACCTCACTTTGTATGTAACGCATGATCATCAGTAGACATTACACATTTTTCCTCAGCTGCCTACCTGCTAAGAGAACCCAGACAAGCTGTCTGCCTTGCTTTTAATTTCTATGGAACTGACTGTTTAGCTCCATTAAGACCGATGACAAAGGAACTATTTTTGGTGCCTCTAAGAAAAAGCCATGCTGGAGCCTGTTATTTTCAGTAATCCTGCTGCTCGCAGAGAATAGAGGCAACAAAGCCACTTTTTTATCAAGTAACATTAAATTCTCTTACCTCTGTGGGGTTATTCTTTAGTCTATCCACTTGGCCAAATGTACAACACATCAAGGGTGAACTATCTCTGCTGGCTGCCTGATTCAAAAAAAAATTTAAAAAAAATCTGTGATGTATTGCTCCTTTTGTTACTCCCCAGATTATGCATCTTTAAAACATTTTTTTGTCCCCCAATGTTTAACTAAGATGTCATTTTAGTATCTCATCATGGAAGATGATTTGGAAATTTCATTCCCTCTAATTCTTCCCGATCTCTGCTTCCAATTTTGCATAGTATAATTAAGGTTTGACTGCCTTCACCAAGCAAGTTGAGAAAAATCCCTATGATGCTAGAGTACTAAGATTTCCCAGAGAGCACCGTGTGTTTCCATACTTCTGCATTGTGCATTTAGTGGACATAACCAGGGTCAAGTTTTAATGAGGAATCTGCAAGAAAAAGCATGCACAGGAAGAGTTGACCTAGCATGAAAAAATAATGTTGATGCGACTAAGTCTGCCAATGAGAACAGAGTGAACTTATATTAAATCTCAACTATTCTAAAGAATACATCTGAGAGGCACAATGGAAGAATAATCAAGATCATTTGGAGAACAATTTATGTCCATTCTGAGAACAGAAGTTAAAATAATTGCAAAGTTAAAAGTTTGGGTAAGTAATAGACTGAATCACCTTTAAAAAAAGGATTAATTGGAAAGAGATTCAGAAAGATAGGATATCTGGAAAGAAAATTGGCATATGTTAAGTTAGGGGGGAAAACTGGTGATAGGGAATGAGAACGGGGTTTACAGTATTTGAGTAGTATAACAGAGAAAATGGTGAAGTATAACAAATTAACTGCATTTCTATAGAAGAAAGATTTAAGACAAATTAGAAAAAATAGATTATGGATCAAAACATTGAAAAAATGCATCTGCTCTTGCAAAACTGAATTAGGAAGTCTTGGTAAGCAGTCTCACTTGTAAAGTTCAAGGTGATGCTAATTGTTTCTCAAGGTGCAAAAAGATGTCTTGCTCAGGTGGGAAGCATATGTCCCACTTCAAGATTTCTCCTTGTTGCTTCTTCCTGATGCTCTGTCACCTCTAACAACAATATGTGACTCTGCAAGGAAGGTATTTATTGACCATATTGGTGATAAGGCTAAGTTGGGTAGGAGGAAATGAGAATTCAAAATGGACTCTGGACATGGGAAATTATATAAGGTTGTGGTGAGCAGAATTCTAAAACAGCCTCTATAATCTTTGTCCCCTTGTGTTATTCTTGTAATATTCTAGAAAAAAATATCCTGGTGGGGCTTAAACTAATCACATGAGCTCTTTAAAGGCAGTTTTATTGTTGTTGTTTGGTTTTGTTGTGTGTTTGTTTGCTTGCTTTTCCTGGCTGGTTGAAGACGTAGAAGATGAGGGATTCCAGGCATGAGAAAGATGTGATGCACAGTTACTGGCTTGAATAAACGTGTTTTGAGAAATGTGAGTTACCTCTAGGAGCTGAGACTGACCCCCAGCAAATAGCCTGCAAGGGGGACCCCAGTCTTACAACCATAAGCAACTGAGTTTTTCCAATAACCTGAATGAGCTTAGAAATGTATTCTTCCCAGAGATCCTGCTAAGAGCCCAGCTTGTCACATCGATTTGAGCCTTGTGAAACTCTAAACAGAGAACCCAGTTGAGTCTGTCTAAATATCTGATCCTTAGACCTGGCAGTTCATAGATGGACATTTGTTTTAAGTCATTAAGTTTATGATAACTTGTTATCCAGTAATAGAAAACTAATAGAAGGGTCAGTGGATTACAGATTTTATTAAAATAGGATTATGGAAAGGCATAGCGGGAATAGTCAACGAATCAAATGCTTGAAATTGAAATTTTGGAGGCAATATAATCATTGGCGATTAAATAACCTTAGGGTATGAAGAAAAATGAAAGATGCTGAGATGTTTCAGGAAAAAATATTTAGATGGCAAGAAGCAAAAAGAACCCTGGATGCTAAGAGGGAGAAGAGAGAAGGTGGCATAAGGCTTTGGACCTCCGTGTCTTCCAAAACCTCTCATCCCTATGCCATCGCCCTACTCTACCTAGTTACACCTCCCTATTCTGGTCCTTAGATATTATGACCTTACAAGGCTGCCATTGTCTTCCTTTGGACAAATTTCCATTTTTTCCCCCAAAATTTGTTTTCAGAAAAATCTTAATAATCATGACATCTCACTTACTTATTTACTTTATCAAAATCTTATTCAAATTTAACTTATTCATATCAGGTAAATAATTTACCTTACTTCAACAAAACCTCATTTTATCGAAGCCCATTGTTTGGGGGCTCTGTTACAAACTTAAGTGCACTGTGTCTATATTCTGTTTGTTATTCCAAGTAGCACATTCTTAATATTATTTAACTACTTAAGTTATCCAAATTTGAGGATGCAGTGCTACCGCCTAACTGTCTCATTCACCAACTTAGTGGTATTAAACAGATTACATGGAGTTTGACCAAAAAAGAAAATTGAGGCACATCTTGAATATTTGTTTTTCAAAGCCCGCCAAGAATAGTTTTATGGCTTTAAAAAATATGAAGTCAAATTTGATCATAGAGATTAAAACAATAATAAAAGCAAAGCAGATCAAGTGTAGATAACCTTGAATTACACTGCCTTCCTGACCCCTACAACTTTCATAGCCATTTTGGCAACAATTGGATGTAATGTCTAGAAATAGACTACACAAAAAAATAAAATGAAAGCAAATTCAGTTTTGTCATGTGGTGAGCTTGTAATCCAAAGTTCCTATCTATAATTTCCTGTGCTGGTGGTACATTGATCTCAACAGGATTATTGTCTGTCAAATGATAACAAGGTATGAAATAGAATTTCCCGCCGAGACAAAGAAATTCTATTGAATAACTCTGAAAGGTGACATCTACTCTGAAGTTTACTGTAAGTATATGTACCCGTTGGATTTGGCCTCCCTTTCTTTGCGAGCCCTATTTTCACAGGATTGTACATCTGGAGCATTAGGCATTCAGTATTACCAGCTCAGAGGTTCAAGTGGATTAGAAACTAGAGACCTGCCAGAGTATGGTGCACACAGCAGGTGCTTAATAAATAGATATGCGCATCTATGTCTATACAGACCCTTTCTTTGTCCTTTTTGTATCCTGATTGGGTGACTTCAGTCCTTTAAATACATGAACTCTGATTTACCCAAGAAGAATCTTTGCTTGTTTTTTCCATTATTTTGTTCTTAGACTTATAATTATGTGGGGTTGTTTTTCACCAAAACAACCCATTTTAACAGAAGAAATTACACCCTTTACATATGCACACAAACACACTTTTCTAAGTTGAATGTTTAATAAAATATTATGAGTTTTCCATGCCAACATGAAGCTATAATTCTGTTATGATATATAACATTTTAATGACTGCCAAATATTTTACTTTTCATTTCTGTCCAATACAACAACATTTGGCACTACCTATGAGCTTCTTTCTTGAAGTTCAGATTGTGTAAGTGTAGTAGTGGTGTAGTCATTACCTTACCATATATACTTTTAGCATCACAAAACTAACCTCTTTGATAATTTATAAATCAGTTTCATTATGCCAAATCCTAATTTAGAGCAAAAGTGTTCTATTCATTACTCATTGTGTTGAAGATATCATTTACATTTATTCTGTCAAGAAGTATTTTTTGTGACCATATAAAGAGGGAGCTTTGTGTCAGGGTATGATTCACATCTATCCCAAATGTGATACTAGAATACTAGCAAAAGTTTCCTGCAGGACAATCACACCACTGTATACAAAGTTTATGGGTAAGAACAAGTCCCTCTCCACCATTTACTCTGTGTGGTAAAAGAATACTTTTGGCAGTGGTTTGATTTTCCTTAGGAGAACTACTAGTCTTACCTTTAATGCTATAATCTTGGCAGGACTATAAACAAACAGCGTCTCTTGCCTTCTTCAAATTATCCTTTGGCATGTGACTTGAATCTTGAGAGAAGAAACTTAATTTCTGAAGATTAAGGTGAACTGTAGCACACTAAAGAGAGTCATTATTCTAAGTCCTTGAACCCATAATCTTCAGAGCCGTCCTGGTTTCCTTCCTGTCTGAGGCCAGCTTTGGCATTTTCTCATTTATTTGACGTACCACATGTACTATCCAATACATTCTATTTTTCCTCATTAGCCAAATTTATGTTTCCTGCCAGCCAAGAGCTCTAATAGGATGGGCCCTATAATTGAACCATAGCCTACTAGCATGGTATCCAGTGGTAGATAAACTCTAATTCCCGGTGTGTAATTCCAAACTCAGAAATTCACTTGGACTGTGCTATATCAGCCTGAGAATCTGTCAGTGATAAAGAGAAGAAATCCATTTCTCTTTGAGCATACAGTTAAACCTGTGTACTATTATTATACCCTGTACAACTATCATCATGTTGTATAATTATGCATAGACACCTTACAATGGGGCCCTGATAAAGTGCTCCCTAACACATCCATACTTCTTTCCTACATGAGAAATTAACTGCCTCAGATTGGGTATATATATTTTATTATACATGATTTGGAAGGGCGACAATTCTAGATCTGGAAGGTCATTTGCCCATGCAGATATCATTATGCATAAGTGTGTAACTCCTTGTGATGTTTATGACATTTGAAAGCTTGTACTTCTGCTCTAAATATTGATTATTCTGTGAGTTGTGCATACTGAGTTTTCTAGCTTCCTTTCTACCTTTTAGGTACGTAAGTTCCTGTTTGGTATTGGTATTTTAGTCAGCGTATGTCTGCTAGTAATATGTCAATCCAGTGGTTGATCACTCATAGTATTTATTTATTTATTATTTTTGACCAGCAGCATCTATTTATTGGTCAATTCCCTTTTCTTTCCTAATAAGATAAAGCCCGTTGCTTTATTCAGGTATTTGTACAGTCTAGCAGATACGAGAGAATGCGGTGAGAAGGTCAACCACAGGCACACGCCGGGGCATTGTGCTGTAAACCATCTTTTTCTCTTGGTTAAAGAAGAGCAGGGCTGAAAACAATGGTCTTTAATGTGGCATTTCTGTACACCTTTCATCCCACATGTACAGTGTACTGGGGTGATGCCACCATCCACCCCAGAGCACCTAGGAGCAGAGCAGGATTAGGAGAAAGGAAAACCCCATGAGGGGCTCAAGAGGCAGCATTGTAGAAGATGATGATGTGCAGATAGGACTTGGCCACTCTTCTCAAACTCCTGCAGCAGCAGCTCATCCATCTTGTTCTCCATGTCCTCCATGTGCTGGATACACTGGTAGAGCTCACAAATGAGGACTTCCCCCCCGGGGTGGCCTCATGGTTGTCCCGGAAGTCCACATTAACCCCCTGCACTGGCTGCCAGGTCTCCCGCTCTCTGGAATTCAGATCTCCCGTCATCTGGTCTTAGACTCACTCTTCACAGGCGAGGATGAGGTCAAATACATCCTTGCGTTCTGGAACCTTTCTGAGCGGGACTTGATTCTCTTATTTCTGTCCAGCATATGCAAAATGACATTCTGCTTTTAGAGTTCTTTGTCTATAAGATCATTGTACATCGGGTCATATCTGTTTTTAAAATCATAGACGTTGGACTTGTCCAGTGCTGGGCCTGGGAGCTTCACGGGCATTTCTGTTCTGAAGGACCAGACACGGAATCCCTGCTTGCTAAGGGTGTCGTGTGCCTCTGTGGCCTGGATTTGGTTACTCCAGCACACTGCAGCCACCGGAAGCAGCAAGGACCGCATGGCTGCCTCCCCACCATCCATAACACCCGCTTGGGGCCTCCCACTCCCATAGTTTTTATATATTGACCTAATTCTAAGTAATTTTTTCATAATTTTATGTTACATAACATTTCTTCCATTTGGACCTAGCAGGTTGCTTATCAGAAGAAAATTACTCCAAAGTTTAAATGTTAAAAATTTGACCTTCCCAAACAGTGTTTGTTGTTTATTTTTGTTTGTTTGTTTTTAATAGAATTAGTCATCTATAAGACCCAGTTCTAAATACAACCCTTTTACATAGTCATGTAACTTTTACTCAAGCTTAAATGTGTTACTGTTTAAGTCAATACTAACAAAATCGGTTACATTAGCTCATAGAACTGTTATGGAAATTGAATGATACAGAATCGGTAATTTCTATACCCAGAAACAAATTTAAGCTACAGTAGCCCAAAGCTTTCATTTTATAGATATAAAATTGAATCCCAGGCAGTGTGAATGAATTGTCAAGATTCTGTAGTTTTAAAGATCCTGTAAAGGATATAAAACATTTTCCAAATGTAATATGGAAAACAAAATAAGAAAAACAAACAAAAGACTCAGCAACCATAATGTGATACAAAAGGGAAGGTAATATTCTTACTATTATTTCTTGGAACCACTTTACTCTAAATATGGTGCATAAGATAGTGGAAGATTGTAAGTAAAAGATATGATGCTATTGGTGTGGGGTAAGGTACCCAAATGCTGTGAATCCTCCCTGACAGAATTATACAAACTGTAAGAAAACCGTTTAGAACCGTGTTTATATCTGCCATCGTTCACTTATTTTTCTATCTTTTCTATAACATAATGGCATCTATTCAAGTTGAAATAGTGAAAAAAGGGACTAGTGGATATACTTGAGAGTTTTTACCTTTCTGTTTATCTTCATTCTCTCCCAAGAAGAGAAGAATGAATTTGATAGATTGCCTAATGTGTTTGACCTTATTAAGAGGTGTTTTGCATTTATATTGAAGAGTTTGAAAAGAATTAGAGATCGATGCTTAGAAAAGCAAGGCCATTCATTCATTCATATTGGAGTTTTTCCCTTCAACAAATATTTATCAAGCTTCTGCACCAGATACTCTTCTAGAGGGTATACTGAAAAAAGACAATGACCTGGACAGGGAGGGTGGGGGGCAAGGGTATAGCTGGTGTTTTGGTGGAAGAGTCAAAAGGTCAGACACTAGGACAGAATATTGACCAAAAGGGTGACAGATGGGCAGATGGCAGTCAGTTGCAGGCCACTGAAGGGCTTGGCCCTGGCTCTGATGGCGATGTCAAGCTTTGGTAGGGCTTTGAGTGGAGAGTTAGGTATGAACAGGTTCATGCTAGCTTCCATGGTGAGAAATAGAATCCAAGGGCAGGCATAGAGGTACTGTGACCCATTAGGAGGAGGAGTAGCTGTGAAATGTAAGCAAGGATTGCTGTGCGTTGGATGTAAATGGGGACAAGAGGTATAGTGAGAAAGGTCTAGATCATGGATATATCTGAGGATGGACCTGGGAGGACCTGCTGTTAGATTGGATGTGCGATAGTAAAAAGCGTTAAGGGAGAATTCAAGAATTTTTTCTTAAGTAACCAGAAGGATGGAGTTCCCACGTTCAGATATGCTGAATTTTGTGCAAGCAGTTAATGGGGACTAGACCTGGAGGGATGGAGGTGGTATAAAATCAGGAGTTTGTTGCGGGCATAGTTATCATAAAGCCTATTAGACATTCAAGTAGACATGCAGAGTAAATGGTCCAGTATTCAAGTAAAGAACCCAAGAGAGATGTACAGGCTAAATACAAAATCTGGACTTACTGACATATTAATATTAATTAATTAATTTATTTATTGTGATACTGGGGATGAAACCCAGGGACATTCTACTTCTGAGCTACACTCCCAGCCCTATTTTGTTTTTATTTTGAAACAGGGTCTCACTGAGTTGCCGAGGGCCTCTCTAAGTTGCTGGGGCTGGCTTTGAATCTGCAGTCCTCCTGTCTTAGCCTCCCAAGTACTGGGATTATTGGCATGTGCCACCACACCTAGCTAACATATTAATATTTAAAGATAATATTTAAAGCGTTGAGTCTAGTAAAGAGAGTAGGTGTAGGCAGAGCAGTGAACAGTGAGCCCCACATTACCCTAACATGAAACAAGTGGAGAGATATGAAGAATCAACAAGGAGACAGGAGCTCCTGGTAAGATCCAAGAGAAGCCAGCGCTGTGTGGTGTTTGGAAACCAAAGGAAGTGTTTTTAATGAGGAGCAAGTGACCAACAAATACTGTTGCTAGCCAATGGAAGTAGAAGGTAAAAATGGCCACTGGATTGAGTAACCTTGTTAAGAGAAGTTTAGGTGAAATTGTTGGGATCAGATCAAGCAAGAATGGAAAGAAAGGATTTGGAACTAACAAATTGTGCATTTATTCTGAAAATAGGAGTGAGGAAAGGGAACCATAGTTATAAGCTGAAATGAAGTCGAGAGAGGTTCATTTATTTATTTTTAGTATCTTGTATACTGAATGGAATGATTTAGTACGAAGAAAAGGAAAGAAAGGAAAGATAAAAGAAAATTATTGTGGCTAATCCATTTTCTAATGAGTTTCTTACAAGTTAATTTTAACATTATAGGACTGTAAAATTTCTCAGCCTCGATCAATTATTAGACAAAGTTATGCACCCATAGAGCTGGATGGTTAGAAGTGCTCTGGGATGATATTAAATGTCCATGCAAGCATCCCTCTGTCCTGATTTCAAAGTTGTGAATTATTTTCCCAAACAGTTACATTTATGGGATTTGGTGCACACTGGTAAGCAAGATCTGGCTTTGCAGAATACACAGACGTCAATGATAGCGGAAAGACCATCAGAGCCGGACATGGTGGTACACGCCTGTAATCCCAGTACTTGAGAGGCTGAGACAGGAGGATCGCAGGTTTGAGGGCAGCCTCAGCAAGCAGTGAGACTCTCATCAACCTAGGGAGACCCTGTTTCAAAATAAAACTAAAATAGAGCTGGGGATGTAGCTCGGAGGTAGAATGCCCCTGGGTTCAATTTCCAGTAAAACACATACATACACACACACACACACACACACACACACACACACACATACACACACACGCACACATGCACGTACACACGCACACACACCCACACACCCACACATACACCCACACACACACACACATGCAACATCAGGGTGTGGGAATTTATCCTGGTCTGTGCAGATATATTAACTTTCATTCAAAGGAAGACAGAGGATCAGTAGTAAAATAATAGAAAAATTAGCAGATATTCAATAATGGAAAAATATAGTACAATATTGTATTCAGTTTTAAAATGTGGCTACAGTGGTAAAATGTAAGCAATACATATAACTTTAAAGAATAGTTGTTATAGCTGGTTGTGGTGGGTCACACCTGTAATCCCAGTGCTTGGGAGGCTGAGACAGGGAGATCACAGGTTTGAGGCCAGCCTCATGTACTTAGTGAGACTCTCAGCAACATAGCAAGACCCTATTTCCAAATAAAAAATTTAAAAAGGGCTAGGAGTGTAGCTCAGAGGTAGAAAACCCCTGGGTTTGATCCCCAGGACAAAAAAAAAAAAAAGAAAAGAAAGGAAAGGTTGCTATTTAATAGTATCAAAAGAATGATGAGGGATAATACTGAATTGGGATTGGTCAGAATTAAATTCTGATATTTCACAATAGAGAGTCAAGGCTAATGTCTAAAATCGGCAAACCAAGTAATAGCAGTATGGAAATATGATTTAGAAATGGAGGTGTAAATGTCAGAGGGAGCAGAAATGAGAGGTGCTTCCTCTTGAAAGTGGAGTCAGGGGCAGGCAGCGAGTGGCCTGGGAGACAGCTTTCCATGATAAGGCTCATCTTACACTGTGGCTTTTGACAAAGAAGGTGACCTAACTGAGGGAGTTGGGCGGGGAGTGGAGGGAAACACACTATAGCACATGATGTACATACACAAACCTATAAGACTCAATCACTATCTGGAGCATGAAAGGGAGGGAAGAGGGAGGGAATAGGGTGGGACTGGAGGGAGGGCTAAAAAAAAAAAAAGAAAAAAAAAGAAAATACAAAGACTGTAAAATATAATTGAAAAAAATTCCTAAACTGAGAAAAAAAATAAAATAGACAAAGGAAACAGCAGGGCTGTAGAGTATCGAGTGCAAAGTTCTAGATGTGGGCACATTGCACATAATACTCTTGCCTCACGTTTTATCAGTGAAAAGAGACAAAGATTTAAGAAATAATCGTGTGCCTCCACTCTCAGTAAAGGATGCTAAGGATTCGTTGTTGCACTTAATCAGTTATGTTTTGAAGCTAGGCATTAAACAGCTAACAAATGAAAGTCTACTACTACTATTATTATTATTATTATTATTATTATTATTATTATTATTATTGTGGTACTGGGGATTGAACCCAGGGGCATTCTACCTCTGAGCTACACTCCCGGCCCTATTTTTTATACTTTATTTTGAAACCAAGTCTTACGAAGTTGCGGAGGGCCTCACTAAGTAGAGAGAGAGAGAGACAGGCAGAGAGAGAGAAAGAGAGAGAGAGAGAGAGAACTGAGGCTGACCGCGAACCCGGATCCTCCGGTCTCTGCCTCCCAAAGTACTGGGATTACAAGCGTGCGCCACCACGCCCGGCCTGAAAGTCTACTATTATTGAAGAGGGCTTTCTGAGAGAGTGGGAACTAGTGTGTTGTTTTTTTTTGTTTTGTTTTGTTTTGTTCTTGTTTCTTTGTTTTTGTTTTATTTTTACAAAGCTAGCACAGCTCACACCCATGACAGATGCCCTGTTGGATCCTAGGTGCTGTGATTTCATTTACGATTCTTTTATATCAATATTCATAAGTGAGATTAATGGGAAATTTCTTTAGTACAATTTTGGTGAGGTTTTTAGAACCAATGCTTCACCTGATTTATGAAAGCAATTTATGAGTTCCCCTTCTTTTCCTATGCACTGGCGTGGATCCATATTAAGGAGCTAAATACTTCCATAAATACAACTTAACTATGCCTTTCAGGGGACTAGGACACGTCGTTGGGGAGATCAGTATCAATCTCTCCTTCCTTTCATCCTCAGATTCCCAGGATGAAGGAATGGCTCCTGAGTATAGGAGCCCATTCTCAGGGCTCCACACCGGCTTCCACACGTACAAACCCCTTGGATGACGTTGCCAGGAGTCATTCTCAGACACCCTGTCCTGTGTGGGCCCTGTGATTCTTGCTAGACAAAGGGAAGCAATGTGAAGAAATGAAATCCTATGTAGAATGGGACTGGGGATGTATGATTTCAGTCAGCAGGCTAGAATACCAGAGTTGTCTTTTAATATGAATAACTTTCATGGAATTATTTCTATTAAAATCTAGAAATATTTATCCCCTCAAAAAACATTAAATGTTAAACAGTTATTAACCTTTTCTTAAGCTCCACTTAAAGTTTAGTTCAGGGCATGTTTGGGGCAGTGTGGAAAGGTAAAAGGGGGATGGGGATTAAAATAATAGATTTAACAGTTAAGCTTACTCAGTTATAATGTTAGATAAAGCATAGTGTGTGATAGTAAGTATGTGTGTGTGTGTGTGTGTGTGTGTGTGTGTGTGTGTGTGTGTGTATAGAGAGATGTGTATCTCTATCTGTATTTACTCTGGGAAGGTAAGGACAAGTGTATTTTATTATTGTTTATTATTATTATTATCATCATTCTTATTATTATCATATTATTATTTTTTGGTACTGGGGATTGAATCCAGAGACATTCTACCTCTGACCTACACCCTCAGCCCTTTTTAACTTTTTTATTTGGAAATCAGCTCTTGCTAGGTTGCTGAGAGTCTTGCTAAATTGCCGAGGCTGGTTTCGTACCTGTGCACCTTCTGTCTCAGTCTCACAATTAATGGTATTACAGGCACGCATCACCATGACCAGCATGTATTATTTTTTATTTTATTTTATTTATTTTTTTCACAAAACAATCAAGCTTCTAATCATGATTGATGCACTGTTGGATTCTAGGTGCTGAGATTTCATTTAAGATTCCTTTGTATCAATATTTATAAGATATTTATATATATATTTGGGGGGAGTGGTTGGGAACAAACCCAAGGGCATCCCACATGGCATGCAAACACTCTACCACTGAACTACACCCAGCCTGTGGCTATATATTTTTAATGTTGGCACAATTACTTCAAAATACATTCTTAATATCTAGGTCTACTGAACATTGCCCGATACCTGTAGGGTCCCTATAAAATAAGTAAAATCTTACATTTCATTGACTCACACATCACATTCTTTCCTATAGCTTTCTTTCTAGTGTAATTTAACACAAGAAATGTGCTCCCTGAGCCTCTGTGTGCAGTAGGTATAAAGGTAAACTGTGAGTGTGGATTTTAAATAACTGAGGTGAAGTAGGCTTTCACGTGGTAGGAGGACTTTTCCCTTTTCTACTTATTTACATTTCCATATTGAAGGTTAAACAGAGTAACAAATGAGATGCAAAAAAAATTTTGCCTGTGACAGTTAGCTCCAGGTCATGTATAATTAGCATGTATTTGAAGTCCCTAGAGAACATGTTCTAGTTTTGTTTTTCTTTTTTAGTCAAAGGCTCAAAAAAAATTCTAAAAGTGAAATGAATAGCAATCACAAAATTAGCTTATCAGAGATGTTAAGAATTTGGTCATTCATTTAAGAAAGCCTTGAATTGTGTTGGTCAACCCTTCTATTGCTGTTTATATAAAATGATGTTAAAACTACCTGATACTAATGCCTTTAAAACGCACTAACCAGACATTCTGTATTAAAGTGGCAATATGCGTATGCTCAGAACCATTAAAAAAAGGACAATTGTCAGTTTGGGGCCAACTGAGTATAAATCTGCCTGAAATCACCGCAGTCCACGTAAATACAACAAGAATGGAGAAAGTGCTGGACTCCACGTGGCCACGTTCATGATGGAGACAGGTGAAGGAATTTACCTGTTACTTAAAGAAACAGAATTTTTTATTATCTTCTAACACAGAAGGTATAATTGCAAATCAAAGAGGAGAAGATATCTGGCTTGCTCTGGTTAAACTCTGAGAAGATAAGGCTTCTAGAAAATCAACCGACACATCTGGGAAATTGTCTATGGAAGTGATTCTGCAAAATGTAAAGAAAAAAAGAAAGCATACTGTATCTCTTGGAGTCAATAGATGGATCATAAAATGTTCAATGCGAAATTAGTTAGACATTGTAAGATAGGAAAACCTGGCACATCGAAAATGAGCAAAAATTATCCAAAATGTATTTGGTAATCCCCCGTTGATCAATTAATCAGATTCTGTAAACATGGAGGATGGACCGTCTGGCACTCTGATTAAAAGCATGAGAGAATGGGTTCAGGTCTCCTGTCTGCCCAGCCTTGAGGGCTAATTACAGGGCAGATGATGGAGGAAGTTTTTATGACCCTTCTCTGGGAGAAGCATCCTTCCCTCCTTTGAAATGCCACAGTGATTTATCTCTGTCTTTCTTATGCTGGAGATCATTATCTACACATTTGGTTATGCTAATAATGTAAGATTATTAAATATTTATTAGACCCAAAGTTCTTTCAGAGCATCCTTCCCCTTTGTCTTGTGCCATAGCTTCTGTAAAGCTAGACGGAGACACCCATGCATGATCCCAGCACCGATTCTGTTCCAGCTGTGCCGGTACATGGTTTGCTGTTTTGCTTTTTCTTGCTTTGTTTGTTTTCTAAACATTGATTTCCCCATATGGTCCACAAAATAAGCCTGCGAGATGAGGAACACACGGGGGTTAGGAATCTGGCTGTTCAAGGTAAACATTTATGCCCCGTATCCCTGTTGACATTTGAGTGTGTCTTGCTCTGAAGTTCAGGTCCTGTCCCTTCTTTCCCTCAGTGAGGCTAGCAAAGACAATCTTCAGCTCTATTGTCTGTGGTGAATGTGGACCACTTGGTCACTTTCTTGGTTCCTCATTCCATCCAGAGTGCCTGTAGATATTACCATAGTGCTATATCTTTCCCTCATTATTTATTTTCGTCCTCCCCTCTTTTGTCCAATTTCCTGGAGCCAGGATTAGGTCTCAAAACCCCTCATATTTTCACTCTTTCCTTCAATCCATCTTTGTCAAAGCTTGTACAATATTCCTGATCTACGAACTATCATCCTACAGACCAACATCAACACAGCAGAAGCTTAGATTACAGATGCGTGGACCCAGTACAAACCCTCAAACTCCAACTGCTTCCCTTTAAAAGAAAGTTTATCACGCATCAAGGGAAGAGAAGTTTCAGCCATCTCTTTATCTACAGCAAAGTGATATGTAGTGATACCCAGCTAGATTAAGGGAAGGGAATATTTTGTTTCATTTTCTTGGATAGTGACCTGTGACCTTGCTTTAGGTTAAAGTTTCTAGAATATATATTTTTTTTGTTTATCAGAGCTTCAATGTAACTTTCTCCCCTGTGGCTGTTAACGTTTTGGGAAATCTACCAAATCCAACTGTTAACATTGTGTTTGAAGCTGAATGGTGAAATATGAATCAATTATGCAGTCTCAAAATTAATGTATTTCTATTTTCTGTTATAGGAGAAGGTTGTTTTGTTTTGTTTTTGTTGTTGTTTGGTACTTGGATTGAACCCAGGGGCATTCTACCTCTGAGCTATACTGCCAATCCTTTTTTTGTTTTGTTTTGAAACAGGGTCTCACTAGGTTGCTGAGAGTCTCTCTGAATTGCTGAGGCTGTCCTGCACCACCACATCTGGTTCAGTAGGAAGTTTTTATAGTAAAATTCCCAGTCAAATGAGAGAGAAAAAGAGAAGGAATGAGGAAAGGTGGGTAGAACAAATGAATGACCCACCCTCTACTTTACAAAAGCAATATGGCCTCACGTGGTTATTTCCAACAGTAAAGACTATTGCCCAGGTAATTTTACCATGTAAATGAGTGGATCTAAGAGAATAATAGAGAACTATTTATAAGCTTATTTAGATTATGCTATTGTTATTTTTTTTCTTATGACCACCACCTGGTTCCTATAAATTCACTACTCTCCAAACAATGATTTTACATGTGTTTAAATGGTAGCCCACCAAGGAGAATAAAAAATTTCAAAATCCAAATTTTGCTCTCCCTGCCTTTTTTTTTTAACAAAAGGATAAGTGTGAAACATGATGAAATGTCATGTCCAAAGACATTTTGGCAGAGAAAATGTAAAGACTTTCTTAAGAATGAGAAAAAGGTGATGCATAATTTCATCATTACATATGCATGTTTAAGGAGTAATTAATGAAAACTGATAAAACACATTATGGATTAACTGAGTCACAGCAATTAACTTGAAATGATTAGGGAACAAGGTTAAATTTTTTTAGAGAAAGCTCCCATTTTATTTTATTTTATTTTATTTTATTTTTTGTGGTACTGGGGATTGAACCTAGGGACATTCTACCCCCAGTTACACCTCCAGCCCTATATTATTTTTTTAACTTGAAATAGGGTCTCACTAAGTTGCTGAGGGCCTCACATAGTTGCAGAGGCTGTCCTCAAACCTGCAATCCTCCTATCTCAGCCTCCCAAGTACTGGGTCTACAAGCATGTACCACCACGCTTGGCTGAAAGCTACCATTTTAAACCCCAACTCAAGAAAATATTGATATGAATAGTTTCTGACACCTGTGCTTTTCCTCTTCTTTGAGCAGGAAGCTGCATTGTCTTTGGATTTGTAAAGTGGTCAGAATTTCTAGAAGAATAGTTCATCAAAGTCCTCCAGGAACCCCAGAAGCATGCTAATTTTAGTTTGGAATAATAAATTTTAATAAATCTTAATAACTTAGTGATTAGGTTTCAAATGAATAGCCTTCACCCTATGCAAAAGGAACATCAATGGAATTAGGGTTGAGTTGAAGCAGCAGTTTGACAATATTTTTGATGATTCTTGACATGCAATCCAAGGAAAATAGAAACTCTGAAAACTACCCCGAGTTTGTAATTGTACTTGAGGGGAGAATGTGCAGTCAAGAACCAGACAAACCATATAAAAATCCATATAAAAATGAAACATATATTACTTTAATTCCTTGCATTGAGCACAATTAACAAATTACTTCACAAAGTCATAATTTGGAAATTAGTATTTAATACACATGTCATAGTCATTCAATAGCTTTAAAAATTCAAATTCTTATTTGTATACTTAATGATTGTCATTCTAACTGGAGTGAGATGGAATCTCAGTGTAGTTTTGATTTGCATCTCCCTGATTGCTAATGATGTTGAACATTTATTCACCTATTTACTGGCCATTTGTATTTCTTCTTTTGGGAAGTATCTATTCAGTTCAGTTGCCCATTTTTTGGTTGGGTTATTTGTATTTGTACTGTTAAATTCTCTGTATATTCTAGATATTAGTCCTCTATTGGAGGAGAAGTGGGCAAAGATTTTTCTCCCATCCTGCAGGCTCTCTCTTCAGACTTTTGATTGTATTGTTTGCTGGCCAGAAGCTTTTTAATTTAATGGTATCCCATCTACTGATTCTCCTTTTTATTTCCTGAGCTTTGGGGGTTTTACTGAGGAAGTCTCTACCAGTGTTGGAGAGTTGGTCCTAGGCCATCTTCTAGTAACTGCAAAGTCTCTATAGAGGGAGAGGGAGGGAGTTGGGTAAGATCTGGAAGGACAAATGCCGGGCGTGGTGGCGCACGCTTGTAATCCCAGTACTTTGGGAGGCAGAGACCGGAGGATTCCGGTTCGCGGCCAGCCTCAGCTCTCTCGCTCTCTCTCTCCCTGTCTCTCTCTCTCTCTCTCTCTCTCTCTCCCTCTCTCTCTCTCTCTCTCTCTCCTTAGTGAGGCCCT
>PVJS01019122.1:0-34049 GCA_004027185.1 Glis glis | reverse complement strand
AAAAAAAAAAAAAAAAAAAAAAAAAAAAAAAAAAAAAAAAAAAAAAAAAAAAAAAAAAAAGAATCAACAGCACATCTTGTGACTCCTCTCACCAAATCGACATTCCTCTGAACCTGGCTTTTGGCTCAAAAAATGTCACACGTACTAAAACTCACTTGAAAGTATATTAAATTCCAAGACCCTGCTGTCGGTTAGAGAGGGGGGCACACACGAGCCGGCTGATTCTGGGATCCAGAGCTCTGGTTCCAACCACAGCGTTATTGAGCACTTCATCAGGGCAGAAGCGATTGCTCTCCAACAGGAGCCCATCAGGCCGCTTTCTTACAACATGTTAGGGAGTGCGGGACAGGAGGGGCCTGCAGTCAATCCGGCCCTTCCAGAGGCATCTTTGGAGCACTGCTGATGTTTGAAATGGAAAAGCATCCCCCTCCCCCGCCCTGCAACAAGCAACAACAATAAAAGCCCCTTTGTTGCTTTCTTTAATGTTCTGAACACAATATAAAGACCTTGACTCAGGATGTATATTAAGAGCAAATCTGGGGGGAAGGTGACAGAGACAAAAACAGTGAGCGACAACTGAGTTTAGTGAATTTCAGGCAGGAAGTTGCTCACACTGTGAAATCCATTACCTTCACAGTACTTATTTAGTAGAAAGAGGAGGCATTTTCCTCAATCAGCTGTACCAAAACCTGTGTGACATGTATATATGCAAATACAGAGAGAAAGGCCTGGAAAGAAATATGGTCTCACCCACCAACGCAAATATAGAAGTGGCCACCTGATGAGGAGGGATGTTAGAAGACGACTTTGGTCTTCTCATACTTCTATTTTTCTCAAGGAAAATGGACTCAAATATGAATTGTGAAATTTAAAAATCACTTAAAAACATTCTGTATGATCTTTGGATGAACATTCCATATCTAAGCCTACTCACGGTACAGCATTATCCTGGATTTTACAGGAAATGGAAAAGATGTGGTGCCTGCAAATTTATAGTGCGTGGCAAAGAGATGAGAGGTAGGGGGGTCAGGGCAGCTGGGTGTGGTGAAGGCAGCTTGATAACAAAGCAGACACCTGAGCGCTGGTCTCTTAAGCTGTGTGCTTCCCTGGTGGAGGAGAGAGGACGTGTCTGAAGGTGGTGCATGGCATTGGATGCCCTGGAAATAGCCATGGGCAGAGGCTGGGGTCAGAGAGCCCACCTACAGGAACTGGCAGCACTGGATGAGAGCCTGGGTTAGCTGGCAGGATAGAGATGGAAGAATGGATGGTATGAGCGACGTGATGTGTCCAAGTAGTTTTCTAGATGCTATGGTCTGGATCTAGGGTGTCCCCACAAGCTCATGTGTTGAAGACTTGGTTCCCACTGCAGCAATGTCCAGAGGTGGGGCGTTTAAGAAAAATTAGGGGACTCTAAGCTCATCAGTCGATGATGGATTCATCATTTGAATGGATTACTGGGAGGTGGGACCTAGTTGGAGGAAGTAGACCACGGGAGGTGTGTCCTGGAAGAGTTTATCTTGTCCCTGGTCCCTTCCTTTCTCTTTCTCTCTCTGCTTCCCAGTTGCCATGAACTGAAAGCTTTCTTCCATCACACCATTCCACCATGATGTTTCTGCCTTGGAGCCAGCCGACCATGGACTGAGACCTCTGAAGTTGTGAGCCACAATAAAATCTTTTCTTCTTTAAATTATTCATGTCAGGTATTTTGGTCACAGTGACAAAAAGTTGACTAACACACTGGGTAAGGCCCAGAGATGACACCGATTTGTCAGTCTAGGAGACCGGAGACTTGATAATGCCACTTACACTCCCATGTTGAAAATAGGATCCAGAGCAAGGGGAGCCAGGGAGAAACCCCAATAGGAGCAGTTAGGAAGCCTGGCAAAGAGTTACAAGTCTTACGGACAAGAGTCTTGGAAGGAGAGATTATTGAGGGAGTTTGTCAGCAATGTTAAGTTCTATAGAGAGGCTATAGAAATAAAATGGAGGGATTTTGTCTTCAAATATAAACTCTGAACTTGCACACCAGCAGGTGTAGTACATGAGTATTAGGAATATTGACTTGATATGTTCATTTGTCAATTTCAGTTCCCCCAAACTAACATGGGACCGGCCTTCCCAAAAGTCTGGAGAACTTGCTCCTAGAGCAGTGCTTCAATTTATGGTAAAAGTAAACTGTCAATCAAATGGATGGGAATATATGTATATATGCGTGCAAATGTATAGATGCATATGCAAATGTATATATGCATATGCAAATGTATATATATTTTAATCAACATATATAGCTATAAAACATTCACAGATGTTCTTTTCCTTGAAGGAATAATATATCAATAGCATTGTCTTCAGGATTACTCAAACTTCACTAAATGCTACTTCCACTTAGGAAGGGAAAGTAGGGTAAAATTCAGACACATGACATTTCTGATTGCTCAATGAACATTTGAGATATTCCGAGGGGTTATTCCAGTATTTCGCTCTCATGAAATCAATTGAACTCATTGCTCAAACTGTCATGTCTGCAGGTTATGTCTGTATTTAAGGGGCTTAAATATTTATCAGTATTTTTATTGAGCCATCTGAAAACTGGCTTCCACAGCTGCATATAATTTGGGAACAGAGCCCTGGGTAAAAGCTATGTACCCCAAGTAGACTGGGAATATGTCCTCATTCTCTCCTTCACCCCCTCTGCACCGTTACCCCTACCAAGAAGTACATGTTTCTTCAGAAAAAGCCTCTAGTATGTCAAATATGCAATTATATTATCTCTAAAGATAAGCATGTGGGGGCATGAGAGAAATACTCAATTCTAGGGCCATGGTAAAGCTGTTAAAAGAGGATTACTCTTTCTCCTCCCTTGCTCAAGCAGAATAGTCTACATGAAGACAGCTCTTTTTCCATATATATTTATGTTTTGTAAGCCTTTGGTAAATATGATTCTATTTCAAATAATTTAATATATGCTAGGTGATGAAAATGGATTGGCACTTATTCTATTCAGCCATCAGTGCATTTAATGGACAGATTACAGCCATTCTGTAATTCATATCTTTGTGTGTGAGTATACACATGCACTCAGGGTCATGGAAATATTCATGAAAAGCCTAAAACAAGGAACAAGGCAAAATAAAAAGAGTTATAATCTCTTCGGTGCCTACTATGTGCCAGATGCTATATGAGATACGTTATATCTGTTATCTCATTTTATTTTACAGTTCTTTGAAGGTAGGCATTGTCTCATCTTTTTTACATGTGAGTCAACCAAGGTTCCAAAGGGTTAACTACCATTACCCAAGAGGTCACACGGCTGGTGAGTGTCAGAGTAGAAATTTAACTCTGGGTCTAGACACCAAAGGCCATACTCTGTTCAGTCTATCCTCCTGCCCCTCCATCATAAAGAGGAATTTCCCAAGCACCAGTGGGTTTCAGAGTCTGACCTTTCCAGGTGCTTCCACCGGGGACATCCCAAGAACACACGTGTCCCTTGATCAGTGGCTTTGGACCAGATTCCCTAGAGTTTGTTCAACAAGGTGTCTTCCCCAGGAAAATATCCTTAATTATGAGCTGAGTGAAGAGCCTAAGCCATTCTCAGGAAAGGAGCACCTCACAGCGACTCACAGCTGCTTACAGATGTGTTTGTGTTTCAGCCACTTCTAGAAGGCCATCGCAGTGGCCTCCGCCAGCAGTGACCACTCATTCTCTCCGTTGGCTCCAGAAGAAAACACAGGCCTTTCCAACTGGCGTTAATTTTTTTTGTAGGCTTGAGCATATTTGTAGAAGTACATAGAACCATACAGATGGCCCCAAACCAAGAGAAATCGCTGTCCTTTATTACAGTTGTTCAGCAATCGAGGATTCCTAACCAGACATCTTTTTCTTGCATTGGTTGTTTGCATTGGCTATGCAAATATTCTCTCTTGCCAGGACACTCTTGAATATATTTACAAGGTTATTGATGTCCATTATCCACTTAAGTATAGATTAGGAATACTGACAAATACTTTTATTCAAAGAGTTTGATCATTCTCAGATTTCTCTTCACAACAGGACTTAACCTTACTCTACTTCCAACAACTTTCAAGTACGCCTTCCCACAAACCCGGAGTTTCATAAAAATGTAGTAAATAACCTTAAAGCCCTTTATGAATAATTATGAGTTTTTAAGTTTTTGTGAATCTGCATATTAATTCTGTCCCATAAATAAAACATGAAGCAAAAATCCACCGTGTTGAGTGTCAGGGGGATAGAAGAAGAGAAGGAAGGATAATTATCAGTTTAATGTGGGAACATACTTAACCTCAAAGATTACCTCCAAAATTGGTGACATCCTAAGTATATATAATTTACAAGGATGTTTTCATTGAAATAAAAGGGGGAAAGATTTATACTGAGTCTCTGCCATTTTCTCAGCTTTCTCTGGTTGAAAAAGCAATTGTCAGAATTTTTATTTGCTGGAGATTAGACCTTTTCACATATTTAGTATCTTTCTTCCCCAAGCATTGTTAGCCCCAATGCCATATAAGTCACATTTTCATATTTCATATGTATTATTTGGTTATCTGTCTATAACTATAGGTTTTCTAAGATGGAGGAGGAGTTAATGAGAGGCCACTGGTGACTAAATTGGCTATATTTTGCTCGCTCTTAGATCTTATGCATTTACAAAGCCAGAGACAGCAAAACTGGTGCCCAAATGGTTCCACGTCACTTCCTGGGGTAGGCAGCACATGAACAGTGGCAGCCAAGATGGACCGGAGGGGGTCCATGGATTTCTCTAGACTGTGATGCCCAGGATACCATGTTCATGTCTTCATACAGTTTGCACAGAAGAGAAATGATGACTAACCCAGGGCTCCTGGGCTCACCATGCCTGTTTGATCACTACAATGGGTCCAACCAGGACATCCAAATTGGAAATGCATCTTCCGGTCCCTCTGAAGACCATCATGTTTATAGATGCCATCTGAGAAGAGCTCGAAGTCCCCCATAACTTCTCCTAGTCACACTGGCCTCCGTGCCCACCACTGGCTCGCTGGGCAAGCCCATGCTGTCACCAAGGTGGCTTCTCTTGGGACTCTGAGCTGTTGTCTCAGGACACTTGATCACCTGAGTCAGGTAGGATAGAGAGGGATTTTTCACAGGGTATTTCCCTGCTTTTTTGGTGAAAAATAGGGTCAAAGACTTTGTGAAAGCTTTGGTCAGGGCTAGCCAATAATGATACGGTATTGTAGATGCCCATATTTATATAAAGTTTCTTTCCTAATGTAATTTCTACTTAATGTCATTTTCTCCACTTCTAGATTGCCACAGAACTGGTTGGAGCAGGTGCTAATAATCTGGTCTCATAGTTAGGGACACTGAGGCAGCCTTTCCCAAGGGCACAGAATTTGATATAGTTTTAAAGGCCTCCAATTATCTCATGCAAAGTTGTTCAATTATTGACTCTCCTTCACTAACTATCTTTCTTTTCTTTTCTTTTCTTTCTTTTCTGTTTTCTCTCATTTTCTTCTATTTTTTCTTGTCCAATTATGAGGAGTTGGGACACTTTTTTGTTTGTGGAAAGGATAGTTTAAAATAACTCACATACCAGTGACTCTGTTTCACCAGCTCTGCCTTGTCCCCAGCAGTAAGACATCTATTTTATTCATTTGCTCAGACAATACAGAATCAACACGGAAATCAATACCCATCAGGAACTTTTCACAAGAAACCAACAAAATGATGATTTAGTGCTAAAGCTCAATGAAACACATTTCAGTTTGCAAAAGGAGGGTGGGGGTTGACCTCATTTCAAAAGTGGGTTCACCACTCCATACTACCTGAAAAGGGTGGACATATAACTTAATTCCTTGGAGCCTCTGTTTCCTGACCTGTAAGATGGGATTACCTTGAGGGACATTATGAGGTTTAGAGATGAAGTATGGGGTAGCCCCTATGCGGTCACCTCTCCAGAAGATTCTCTGTTATGTTTACTTACGCTAGAGTTTCCCGGTGAGACCCAAGACCTTCTCCTCAAAATAGGACAGCTGAATCATTCAAGCCATGTCTTTTTGAAGCTTTCTATTCTGGCGGTGCGCTTGGTGTGAGAGGTTCAAAGTAGAATGAGACAAGCTTGCTGTCCTCTGTGAGCTCAAAGGGTAGCCAAGGAGACAGGGAGATGGATGACATCACAAACCAGGGCACCGGAAGTTTAAACCCAGTGAGGAAGAGACACTGGCAATACAAGGTCTCTCAGTGAGTGAGTTGCCAATTCAACTGACTAATGAGAAGGAAGGCTTTTAAAGATCTAATTGAAGAGCTCAGGATTGTAACCGAGGAGGGCCTACCCCACCCAGGTGAAGGGGATGGTAGCAGATAGAGTGAAGAAGTACACCGCTTAATAGAAACCTTTTTAACAATCATGCTTCGGTTTATAAAATCTGTCACTTCATTATCAACGTGCAATAGATTTGAGCCATGCTATTGACCTCATTGCAGAAACCTCCCTTAATTGAATCAACATTTTATTGACAACACACAAATCATATTGGGCCAGTTTTCCGACTTGTAGTCTATGATAAATCTTAGATGATGAAACTTTGGTTTTTCCGCAGCCAACATTTTAAAACTATAATAAACTGCAAAGGCTGTGCTCAGGCCAAGAAGCAACAAAAAAGCAACATTTTGGTAATATGCATGTCACTGTCACATTAAACAAAATCCAAAGTGCATCACAGAACTTAACAGAATCAACAAATATTATGCTTCATTTGAAAGGGCCCAGGGCTGTACGCCCTCCCTCCCCCATATTATGGTATTTTCAGCTAGAGCTTGTGGTTAACAGCATAAGCTTATTCTACCATGTGTACAACATCCATAAGTGCAGGGAACTGCATATTACAAACTCAACTGCAGTTTAAATTATTGAGCAAACCCTTTTCCCGTAGCTCTAACACTTTGAAAATCCACAACAAAAATAGTAGGCCAGCTGCCCAGGCTAGAAGGAGAGCCCCTCATTAGATGTCATTTGCATTCCATTAACCACCAAGCAGTGGGTCAGTCATTGCCTGTCAGACGTTCAACTCATTCTTTTTGTGTTAATTAGCAGAGAAATAAGGAGTTAATGAAGATCTTCTGATCTGTGATGACTCATCTGGTTGCTTCAGCTGAATCGCCACTCTGGGCCACTTTAGTGCACCCAGCTCGGATGCTGGGAGCAGGAGAGGGAGGCGGGGAGCCTGGTGGGGAGTTCTCAGGGGCCTTCAGCATGGTGGGCTTTGTTAGCTCAAGATTAGAAGGAGTTAATTGCTTCAAGATTGCTGGGAGATTAGGTTACTGGGTGGGATGTATCTATGTAAGCATATGTCAGCGCTAGTTAGAAGATAGGCGACGCTTATTTTAATAAACTTATGAAAAGAAGAATTAATTTGTCATTACATTGGAAATCTTATTTTATTAACTTAATTTGAAAATGTAAAGCTGTCTGAAATGCCAGTTTTTCACTCACTTTCCTCCTGAATATGTATGAATCACAGATTAGCTGATGTGCAACACTGTTCATTCAGGGATTTTTTTTTTTTTCCTGGACCTCTTCCACTAGGTCGCCTTGCTGATGGTGTCTGGCTCCAGGGCGCGGGGCTGGTTACAGTGAGTCCTGGGTTCTCCTCCTGGAGTGGGAGGATCTGGCCTCGGAGAGACCCAGGGACAGTCCTGCCAAGAGAAAAGAATCCATCTGCTTCCCTGTGCCCTGCTTCCTCCCCTCTGAGTGCTGTTTGTATACAAATGTCATTTCTATTGGGAGCCCAGGAAATGGAACGGGAAAGAGGATACCATAGGACCTTTCTCCAACCCAAAGCCACCAGAGTGTTTCCTAAAGGCCCAGTTTACACGTTGGGCTGAGGCAAATGACCTAGCAAGGCTAGCTGTTTGAGGACAAGGTCCACATTGTCTGTCTTCTATGTCTTCGGAGCAGGCCATTCATTTAGCACTTACTACATGCCAGAAGCTGTCCTAAGCACTTTGTTCTTTTCACTTCTTTCAGTTTTTACCCCATGCACATGTGACACAGACAGTTCACATCCCCACAAGGAGATTCAGTAACTCGCCCTAAGGGACACGTGCGAGTGTCAGCTGTCCAGCCCAGAGCTTTCCCTCCATGCCACAGCCCTGCCCTCTCTGTAATGGAATTGAGGGAGCTTGGCCATGTGACAGTTGGGAGGGGTGAGGGCAGTAGTGACCCTGAAAGCCCCTTCCCTGTCTAGGTGGGGCAGGCGCTGCCCTGAGCAGCATGGCCCACAGGGAGGCTCCCATTGCCAAAGCTTCTGGGGCTCCAGTTTTATTCCACCAGGAAGATTGGAAACTTGGAGTTTAAAATCTTTTGATTTTTAAGTACTTGTCAAAAAATGTTTTTTAAATACTATGGAGGTGGGAAGGGGAAAAAGGAAAAATGATGAAGGAAACAGTTCAAATAATGCTATGTCCATAAAAAGAGGCATCATTACCAATTTTACTAATATGTATGGGGTGACCAGGCTAGGGGAACAGGTGGGATTGGGAGGGAAACACACCAAGCGCTGTGTGAACGTATGTTTGTATCACTTTGAACCTCACTATGATGTATAATTACAATGCACCAATAAAAGTATAAGAAATAAAATATAAATAAATGCTATGTAGGTCAAACCAAAACCATCAGTGGACAACAGTTGGTGATCCCTGTAGATGGTAGGAGGTTTTTGAGATGAGTTCCCTCCCCCCACAGTGCCTCAAACACCAGTCCCCAATAAACAGTTGAGAGGATCAATGACTCTAGGCATGGTTCTCAGCCTGTTGATATCAGAAGGTGCTATGTTACAGAGAGCTGCCATTCTGTATCTCCAGCTCCCTGTACCAAGAAACCTTTTCTCAGATCAGCAAAGAGTCCTGTGTTCTATTGTGCTGACCTTTCTAGGGGAGGAAGTGTGCTGGACTATGGGGATTACCATTGCAACAGAAACCATTTGAACCCTCTTCCTGGACTGCTCACTGGGTCCCCTTTCCTGCCTGGGGTTATTATGAATTGCACCAAAAATAATTTTCAAAATATTTAGCAAACAGACTACCACAGAAGGGTCAACAGCTGGCTCCACAGGGCCCTGAGACCCTGCCACAATTCTGCAGACTTTCTGCTTGGCCAGTGACCTGCCTGTGATTACATATTTTTAATACTTCTGCAAAACAGGTTATATGCAAAGAAGAAAAGGGAGGCACATCATGATGATTGTAGGGTCCTCTACAATTATTAATTGTAAATTACCTCTAATTTCTGAGTACCCTGTGATAAGGATTTTTATGCACTGCTAGGTTTTGTAGAAAGTGGATATTAGCATCCCATTTTACAGATGAAGGAACTGGATTACTTCCCTCAATGACACAGTAGTATGTGAGGCAGTTGAGATCAAACCAGCCTTGCCGCCTCAATAGCCCAAGCAAGCCCTTGTGCACAAGCACAGAAGTTGGCAATGTTGTCTGAGAAGGGCTAGACAGTAAATAGCTTAGGTTTTGCTGGTCATACAGTCTCTATTTGTGATAGTTGGTCTGGTTTGTCAATTTGACTCGCCCCAGATCATATGACTTTGGTTGTGTAACAGCGGATTGAACCGGAAGTCCTGCCCTAAATGTGGGCAGCAGGGTTCTGATAGGTGCAGGACTTGGATAAAAGAAGGAGAAAGCCGCATAGAAGCTGCCACGACTCTTCCTGAAGAGAACGCATCTGCTTTCGTCTGAGATTGTCGGTCTGCAATTTTGCCGTTTCCTTGAGGAGCTTCTTGATCTGCTCTCGTCTGGGATCGTCGGCCTCCAGCCTTCGAACTGAGGCTTCGCCGTCGTTTCTCCAAGGAGCTTCCTTGTTTTCACATCTTGGACTGGACTGAATTGGTGGTTGCTTCGATCCTGGGGCTCCAGCTCTTGGACCGCCCGACCGGCTGCTGATTCCTCTGACTCTTCACGTGCAGTCGGAACTTGGGACTACATTGTGAGCTGATCTGATAAATCCCCTTTTCATATACTCATTCTGTGAATTCTGTTGATCTAGTGACCCCTGACCAATACACTATTGCAACTATGCAAGTCTGCTGTAGTAGCACAAAAACAGTTATAAACAACATGTAAACAAATGCACCCAGCTGTGTCCCAATAAAACTTTATTTTAAAAGCAGGCAGCAGGCTGGATTTGGCCTGCAGTTATAGTTTGCCAAGTCTTGTACAAGGCTGACTTGTAGAGGGGTTGAATCAAGAGTGAACCTGGGCTTGGACCAGACCTCACATCTCCCTCCCCCTGGATCCATGCTCTTCTGGGTGAGCTGCACAGGCGTTCTAAAACCTGTGTGACTGGTGTTTTACAACTCAGACAAAAACTGGGCATTTATTCATGTCAAAATTGTCTTTTCTCATTATTTTGTATTGGCTGTATATTTTAAAATGTCAATTCTCTCTTGAGCTTGCAGTCAAAAAGGATAGCAAAAGCAGGATACAAACTCTTTGAACAGGAAGGGAGGAAGGAAGGAAGGAAGGAAGGAAGGAAGGAAGGAAGGGAGGGAGACAGCTGCCTATCAACTGAAAAAGAAATAACTGCAGTGTCAAATGTGGAAATTGTGAATCATATTCAGTCGGTTAGTTAGAGGATAGGTCTCCTTGCAAATAAAATGTTCCAGTCAATCACATTTAATCACTTTTCTATAAAATAACTGAACCTGGTACATGAGAGTCATTATATGTGCGGGAGCATGAATTAATCGTCAAGAGGTGGAGAGGTAAGCTGTTATTCACAACCTGAGAAAAGAGAGTAGGCTTCCCAAATATCATATATTTCCTTATTTCTTGACCTTTGTCAAAGAGGCAGAGCCAAAGAAGTCTATGAAAGGCCAAAAATAAATGATGCATGTGTTTATTTGCACACAAAGTGCCACGGCTAAAGTTCAGGGCAGGTCCTGGTAAAGTGGTCCTCCCCTCCCCAGGCACACCTTGATTTAATGTACCATTTTGCTAAAGTTTGACTGTCACTGGCACTTGGTTTTCAGCATCCTTGGAATAAAATTCTTGGGGAAAAGTTGCTGTATCCCCCACTTTCCCTTATCTCCATTGCGCTATGGATGAATTTTATCTGAAGACTCTGGCTCCTTTCTTAAGAGAACCCATTCATTTTTTGAGCCATATTTTCTACCAAAAATACATGCAGGGCACTGGAGATACAGAGTTGGCTAAGACTCTGCTTTTGAGAAAGCCACAGCCTAGTGGGGGCAGGGAAAGAAACACATAAACATTGATTCATGTATTAGATCTGTGTTTATTAAATGTCTCTGATGGGCCAAGCACTGGGCAGGCAATTATAACAGTGTGGTTAGTGAAGTGCTCTTAGAGATACAGTCACTGCCTATCACATGGAAGGAAGGAAGGAAGGAAGGAAGGAAGGAAGGAAGGAAGAAAGGAAGGAAAAAAGGAAGGAAGGAAGGAAGGGAGGAAGGAAGGAAGAAAGGAAGGAAGGAAAAAAGGGAGGAAGGAAGGGAGGGAGGGAGGGGATGAAGGAGGAGAGGGAGGAAGGAGGAGGAGGAGGAGATGATAAAGAAGACAAAGATGAGAAGGATGGAAGGAAGGAAGGAAGGAGGAAGGAGGAGGAGGAGGAGACAATAAAGACGACAAAGATGAGAAGGGAGGAAGGAGGAGGAGGAGGAGACAATGATGAAGACAAGGAAGGAAGGAAGGAAAGAAGGAAGGAAGGAAGGAGAAGTCTTAGAGGAGGTGACATTTTGATGGAAGATGGAACATTTGGCAGACAAATGGGAGTTAAGGAGGTACAAAGGGGAGAAAGAGAATTCCAGTTGATAGGAATGGCAGAAACAAATGCACAAAACAAGACAGTAGAGAGCACTCAAGAATGACAAACACTTCAACTTTGCTGAACCAGAAATGACAAGGCAGGGGCTGGGCAGGGAGTGCTGGGAAGCTGGGAAGGTCCCAGTCCCCAGGGACTTCCTAAGTTCCCTTATCTTTAGGCATATCACTGTACATTTGCTTGGTTGCCCTTGCCCTATGTAGGATGGTGCCTTTATTTCCATGTTTCGGTGATAAATATTTTCCTCTCCCTCTGAATTGTAAGCTCCATCAGGGCAGGGCTGGTTTGTGCTTGTAATTGTATACCCAAGGGCTTCCATGGTGCACAGAATACAGTACATTCTCAATAATAATGCTGATAAAAGGAATGAGACGGTGACCAAAAAAAAAAAAAAAAAACCCGGCACAAAGGAAGTTCTCTAAGAGGTTGAGCAAAAGAGTGCAAAGGAGTGATGAGTTTCTTGTTTACTAGACCTCAGTTTGGAGAGAGGAGATGGAGAGGCGCAGAGGGGAATTGGGAGCCACTGCGCAGGGGGGCAGGGATGAGGCCACAAGGAGAACATGGTAGCCTGAGTTAGAGTCCCGGCGTCCCAGGCAGGGAGGTGCTGATGGAGGAAGGGACATGTTTGGGAACTCTCCTGGTGGCAAAGTCACAGGAGTGTTGATGATGAGGCTCCCACGATGGCGCCCAGCCTTGAATTTGGGTGACTGATGGGTGATAGTGAACTTCCTTTGCACCGCTTTTTTTTTTTTTTTTTGGTCACTGTCTCATTCCTTTTATCAGCATTGTTATTGAGAATGTACTGTGTTCTGTGCACCGTGGTCCCTGAAACAGGACAGGAGGTGGTGGGAGGTTCCAGTAGGCTGAGTGGACCTGACAGATGCAGTGACACAGCTGGTTCTTGGGGAAGAGACTGGAGCCCAGGGAATACTTCAAACTAGGGTTGACCAGGAGTCAATGTGGTAGAGGACACTCGCTCTGCTCTGGCCTGCTCTCCATTCCTCTTCTGTATTCTGCAAGTTGATCTGATCTTCCACATGCCTTGTTTTACTCTCAAGCCAAACCCAGTGGGACGGGGTTGCTTCCCTTCTAGTATCCATCCCTGATTCATTAGCACTGACCAAGCTGCCAGACGCTGTGCTAATCTTCTACAGGATAACACCTCTGACTTTGCAATCTCTCTGTAAGGTAGGCACTGCTACTGCTGCCCATTTTGTAGATGAGGGAAGTGAGGCTAGGAGAGGCTGAGGGACTCCCCATGACATTCAGCTAGGCAGGATTCATGACCCTTTCTTTCTGACTCCAGAGTCCAAGCTCTGTACCTCCGATTTCTCCAATGCTTATCAGTCATTTTATACACTGTTCTGAGGTCAGGATGGCACGATCCGGAAGGTTCTATTCCTCTCCATTAAATGCTGAAAGTGCTGGACACGTATTTTCTGGTCCCCAGGAGTGAACAGCTGTCCCTGGCTGCAGCCCTGACTCAGTGGCCCAGTTGCCGCTCTCCGTGTGTGCTGTGCAAACTATGGTGATGAGCAAAACCATTCTGAATTTCTCTTAGGGTCTGAGCTAAAAGTGGATGTTTTCCCCACTTAGAAAAATATGATTGTTGTGGTGCCTTCATAAGGAACCAACCAGTAAATGTTCCCTAAGCTTGCCACCCTCCATCCTGCTACAGGAAGTCCTCAGCTTCTATTCAACTGCTCTAAGATCCACTCTGTGTGGACTCTACTGGGACCCCAAGGAGTGAGTAAGACATGGCATTGGAAAGAGCTTTGTGAACAGCTCAAATGGTGGTCCAGTGACTTAAAAACATGCTTACGTGGGGTGGGCAGTGTAGCTCAGTGGTAGAGCACAGGCTTAGCATGCAGGAGGCCCTGGGGTCCACTCCTAGCATGGTGGGAGGGGGGGCTTTTGTAACAGTGATACAATCTATAGTAACTGAATCGCTTCTGTCTGTAATCCAATCTACACAAAAGCTGCTAGATTAGGTTTTCTCCAACTTCGAGGGCATGTAATAGATGAACTGACATAAAATACAGGCATGTGGCATGCAAAAAAGTTAAGTTTTCTGGGCACTGGGGCCACTGCAAAGACAGCTAAAATCCCAGAGCACCAGGAACTGCCATCTAAACCAGGGTACCTGGGTTGAACCGTAGAGCCACATGCATGCTATGGATAGAAAGTCAACAGAGTGCTTAACTATGAGTTGGAAACGAAAGGTCACAAGGACACACGCTCCAGAGATGTCACTTCACCGCTTCTCCTACAGGCAACTCCATGGCAGGCTCGGGGTGGGGAGGAGCAGGGCTCTTCATGCATTTATTGATGCCCAATGGTTCTCCTGAGTGACACAGTGGGGACACACCTGGTTACTCCACTAAGTTTTTACTTTCCTACAAAATTTCAGCTGTCATTGTAAAGCAATGTTGCTGTATGATAGGAAGGGCTGCATAAGAGAACAGTCTAAGTCCTGAGGCCTGATTTCTAGAAGCGCAGGTGAGGTGTCCTCCCCCATGCCTGTTTTCTTGTGCACATGAGTGTGGGCACAGATGTTCACCCTGCAGCCCTTCTCCATCTTTATTCTTAAGGCTTACAATGTTGGGTACTTTAGTCCCGGAACTGGATGTTAAGTCATACAGACTTCTTTACTCCCCCCAACCTAGATAAAAACCTGCCCTCCCCTTGAAGTGATGTTCCAGAAACTCAGGATGCATGGTCCAGATCTAAGGGGAAGCTTATTATTCATGACAACTGCCAGGCAGCATCATGAATGGGTAATGAGGATGCCACTATCAGTGAGGGATCAAGCCCAAAGCCCCGGGATAGCTATGAAATACAGTATTGTGTTTACACACTGTGACCTCACTCCTCAGAAGGGAAGGGAAGAGCAAGCTTCCCATGTCGCTGTAGCTGACCCGTCCTGTGTCCCAGCAGCACCCTAGCCTGAGCTGGCCAAGCAAGAAGCAAGGAAGGGGCCAAGAGGGAAAGAAAGACCAGCCCAAACCCTGCCACGCCAGCTTCAGGAAAACCAGACTGTTGACATTTTATGAACTCAATGGCAGGAAGAACACGCAGTAAAAATAATTTGCATTCTCTGATTATATATGTCAGATCCCTAAATATCTTGATCATGTTATTTTGCTAAAGATATCCTGATGGCGGATCTGCGTGTGATTTACATAAATGAGGCATTTGCATAAATTAAATTAACAAATATAAATACATGCTTATAAAATGCTGATACCACTTACTACTCTCATAAAAATGAGTTATGAGGGACGACATATGATAGGCCATGTGGTTTTTGGGCAATCATCGCGTGCCCCCCGACGCATGCTTGACATTTTGTTGCCAAAAGAAGGAGGAAACTCCAACTCCAGCATTCCTGAAGTCCTGGTTCTTCCCGGGAGCGACAGACATTTGCAAGGGGATAATGTTTTAAGTGATGGAGACCTCAGTTCAGTGTAGTGTCTAGTCACAGGGGCACTAGCGCCAGATTGCCTGAGTTCTGATCCCGTCTCTATTATGAAATTGATGTGACGTTTAGGACGAGGCACGTAATCTGTCGTCAGTGCCCCAGCTTTCTGGGCTGTCAGTTGGGAATAATGACAGTATCTACCTCCAAAGGTTATCAGGAGGAAATGAGTTAATGTATGTGAAATGTATGTTGGTGTCTGTCCTATAGAAACCGGGCAGCAACTGTTAGCTCTCTTGGTACTGTTGTGACACTGTCCCCTGGTACGTTGGAACAATAATCTCCCTAGGTCATACAGTGATGCTCAAATTTTCCCAGTCTTTGCGGCCCTGGAATAAAAGAAGGAAAATTCCCAAGGGCCATGCCCTTTCCCAGTACTCCAGTCACAGCTTAAATTGGGCTGCTGGGGTCACCCTCCAGGGGGGTTCCCATGAGGCAGTTTCAGATTTACACTAGATCTAAGGCATGCCCCCCCCATGATCAGTGTTATAACTGATATCCCAGTGGACCAATGTGACTGGCAAATGACAGGGAGAGGGTGAATGCTAGTAGGTGGCCTTCCCCATTCCCCATTCTGCTCAGACCAGGATGGGAGGAGAGGAGGCAGGAGACCTTAACTCTACAAGTCCTGGTTCCTTGTGCCCAGCACAGCTCAGACTCTGTCACAACAGCCATCACAGGCACCATGTTTGGCCAGTGGCTGCTAAGTTGGATCCTGAATCTTATAAGGTTTTGCTGTAGCCAGGCACGGTGGCGCACGCTTGTAATCCCAGTACTTTGGGAGGCGGAGACCGGAGGATCGGGTTCGCGGCCAGCCTCAGCTCTCTCACTCTCTCTCCCTCTCTCTGTCTCTCTCTCTCTCTACTTAGTGAGGCCCTCCGCAACTTCGTGAGACCCGGTTTCAAAATAAAGTATAAAAAATAGGGCCAGGGGCGTAGCATGGAGGTAGAACGCCCCTGCGTTCAATCCCCGGTACCTCAAAAAAAAAAAAGGTTTTGCTGTAAACCAAAAGATTCACCGATGAGTTACCATTTCCTTCCTTTCTCATACCTATGGGAATTATTACTCTGTCAAAGAGAATTATTTTCATTTTCTTCTCCAAATTAAGCTAATTTTTTTTTTTACCAATTCTCAGAGATCAAAATATTCAATCTTTTGGTTTTTGGCACACTGGAGGGAACCATCCATTTGCTGATGAAATGTAGATCTTTCCTATTGAGGCAGGACCAATCCAAACACACACACCTCTGTTGAATAGCTGATCTCTGAAGCATAAAGCACCCTCAGGGTTTTACAAAGCAACCTCTGGTTTCTCTTGGACTTTTCTCCCCTTTTGAGGCCAGGACGGGCTCCATAAAGCCTCGCTGGGACCCTAACCCCAGCTGTGGGATCCGAGGGCACCAAAAGGCTGCCCCAGAATGGTCACACCTGCTCTGCAATTTGCCCCCCACCGGGCCTGTCTGGACCGCCCCGGAGGGCAGTGTACATGTTTCTGGGGTCAGAATGGTAATTACCATAATAGCAGCTATCAGTAATCCGGCCCTCTCTATGGTCAGGCCACATGCTGTACATATGCTGTCTCAACCGCCCTGTGAGGCAGCTTTGCAAATTTTGCATTAATAGAGATGGCATGCTGGGATGTGAGGCTGAGGTCCCATCTTTAGTAACGCACCATTGTAGCCACAAAGTCTAACTCCACTGCATGGGCCCATTAATGTCCATGCACACAGGGCCTAAGTGTGGAGGAAGGGAACTCCACAATGTTCCATTCTCCTCGGGGCCACCCTGATATCCTGAAGTCCTGTTGTCCCCATGATCTTCATTAGAGATGCTGCATGGCTCCATTATTTAAGAATCGTGAGGCAGCTTCTCATCTGACTGCTCTGGGCCTCAGCTTTCGCATCTGTAGAATGGGAAAATTGAGTTCCTGCCTGGCATCTTCAGAGGGCCATTGCAAAGATCAGATGAGGTCATGAGTGTGTGAATCACCGGCACCATGTTGGTTTTGGTATTAACTTCCCACCGGGACAGATAACCTATCGGGCTTATATCTGAGCCGCTCTTTAATGGAAACTTAGGCATTAGAAGAAAATAGCATATGATTGAAACTACTGCTTGAATTCTAATTCTGGATTTCCAGCCCTAATCTTTCTGTAAAGCTCTGGACTCAAATATCTAGCTGCAAGCTGGACTGGGATGAGGGGCCCTGGCAGCGGAGCCTCGTGTTGAGTGAGCACTAAGTAGCCTCGCTTGTCACGGCCAAGGGGCTTGTCATGGCCGAGCATGGTAGCTCCCTCTTCCTCTCTTTAAGTCCAGGACAGAGCCCAGCTCTGAAGATGTTAATCACTTGCTGATGCTGCATGGAGGTCCCAGCCTAAGAAGATGCTTTAGGCAATTCCAAAGTAGGGGCTGAGCTCTCACAGAGCGATGTTTCTTGATGTGCTGTCCACCAACCTGTGTCAGAATCTCCATGGACACTTGAGCCGGGCGTGGTGGTGCACGCTTGTAATCCCAGTACTTTGGGAGGTGGAGACCGGAGGATCCGGGTTCGCGGCCAGCCTCAGCGCTCGCTTTCTCTCTCTCTCTCTCTCTCTCTCTCTCTCTCTCTCTCTCTCTGTCTCCCCCTGTCTCTTTCTCTCTACCTAGTGAGGCCCTCTGCAGCTTCGTGAGACCCGGTTTCAAAATAAAGCTTAAAAAAATAGGGCCAGGGGTGTAGCGCAGAGGTAGAACGCCCCTGGGTTCAATCCCCAGTACCGCAAAAAAAAAAAAATCTCCATGGACACTTGATACAGTAGTAGACTCCTCAGTTCACCAAGCAGGAATCTGAGCGTGGAACTGAGGAACTGTGTTCAGTAAGCTTAGATGACTCGTGCATTCCAAAAGCGCTGTAATGCCAGACTCATCGCTCTTTGCTCTTCTGTACTGTCTCATAATGAACAGTAGAGGTATTTTTATTAAGCATTTAAAAGAGGATGTAAATGATGTTTAAATTCATTTTTGCAACTTCCATAAATTGTGTGACTTGAAGACTTTAAGAAATGGAAGGGCTTTGAGAAAAGGTGTTCATTATTTAAAAATGAAATCTTCATGTCTATCATAATTTTATGACTTTTGCTTCTAAGAGGAATTTTTCTTAAAAGAGTTCATGATGTTTACATTCATTCATGCATGTAAGCAGACATTCATCCACTTGGCACTCTTATTTGTCAGTTGTTAACAAAATAGGTGAATGAGACTCTTTCCTTCCTTCCTTCCTTCCTTCCTTCCTTCCTTCCTTCCTTCTCTTCTTCTTCTTCTTCTTCTTCTTCTTCTTCTTCTTCTTCTTTTCTTTCTTTCTTTCTTTCTCTCTCTCTCTCTCTTTCTTTCTTTTTCTTTCTTTCTTTCTCTCTCTCTCTCTCTCTCTCTCTCTCTTCCTTTCTTTCTTTCTTTCTTTCTTTCTTTCTTTCTTTCTTTCTTTCTTTCTTTCTTTCTTTCTTTCGAGATAGGGTCTCTCTACGTTGCCCAAGCTGGTCTCAAACTCCTAGGTTCAAGTGATGCTCCCTTCTCAGCCTCCTGAGTAGCTGGGGCTAGAGGCATGTGCCGCTGCACCTGGCTTATCCTTGTCATAAAAATAAAAGTTTTTCTCTAGTGGAAAAGAAAAATGACTAAGTCGAGAAAGGCAATGTGATGTGAGTCTAAATCTTATCTCAGGCTTTCCCCTTGAATATTCTTCCATTTGGCCATGGTGTTCCAGCTTCCATGGGGAACTCTAGGGCAGGGCTGAGTTTTAGCAATAATGGCTTGAAAAAGATTCTTCGACTCATCTGATTCAACATAATGCTATTAACAATGTCTATACCTTATCCAAATAATTTAGTGGAGTTGTTCCACATAGTGTAATTTTGACATTTTGACACTGGGTGTTCCGTGTTGAAGCAGGTCCTGTGTTTTAGAAATTACAGGTTTAAGAGCAAAGTGGTAAAAGGAGTATGTGGACGTGGCATTGGGCGTGTGGCTGAGTCAAGAATGGAAGTTGAAGATTAATGGCACATGCCTGTAATTTTAGTACTTGGGAGACTGAGACAAGGATTGCAGGTTTGAGGTCAGCCTCAGCAACTTGGTGAGACGCTCAGCAACTTAGCGAAAACCTGTTTCAAAACAAAAAAATAAATAGGGCTGGGGGTGTAGCTTAGAGGTAGAATGCTCCTGGGTTCAATCCCCAGTACCAGAAAGAAAAAGAGAGAAAGAGGAAGGAAAGAAGGAAGGAAGGAAGGAAGGAAGGAAGGAAGGAAGGAAGGAAGGAAAGGAAAGGAAGGGAGGAAGGAAGGAAGGAAGGAGAAAGAAGGAAGGAAGGAAGGAAGGAAGGAAGGAAGGAAGGAAGGAAGTTCAGAGAGTAGAAATGGGAGGAAGAAGAAATATAACAGAAGGCAGAATGAAAGCTAATAGTTGGGGAAAAAAGGGAGGTGTGGAGAGAGGTAGGGAGTGGTTCATAAAGGTAGCCAAGTGCTGCCCCCACAGGTGAGGGCTGCCTCTCATCCCCATCCCTCTGCCGCCTCAGAATGGTCCATCCAGTGCTCTGAGAGAGTATAGTCTGCCCACGACAATGACAGCAGTTGCTGAGGAAGCTGGGGTGGAGAGAGCCAATCCCCCCCCCTTCCCTCTCCCTGTGACATCCATCAGAAAGGGCTAGCTTTTGAGCACTGAGAGAGGGGGGAAAATAAGCAGAAGTAATTTATTCGGGATCTTTGAGAGGATAATAGCCAATTATTTGTTTATAACACTGGTTAAATTTTCATTAGGCAGATTAATGGAATATCATGTACTGTCAACATTGGACTGAGGGGTGGTCTGTAAGAGATAAACGGGCAAACAGGCGCTGTGTCTCTCTGAGTAAATTAGTTTTTGCTTTCCTGTTTTTCATATGAAAATGGGAAAGGTGCGCAAGGTGGTGCATTTTAAAACAGGTCTCGAGATGGGCCAAATTGGTTAAATATGAAAGCAATCCTGGTAATAAATACATTATAATAACTTAGCATCATGGCCATAATTTTGATTTCATGAAAGTGCGGGATAATGTCGATTTTTAACCCGCTCTCTTAATACCACATTTCCTCTTCCTGAACTCAAACACGGCTTTGCTATGAGGTGAAAACATATTACTTTGGGGGGCCTGATTCATCTGTGTAATGTGCTCAGCGTTACAGCTGGGGAGTGAGAGGGGCTCCTTGGCTTTCTTCTGAGTTCCACATTGTCATCCTGTAGGGCAGGAGTGGCTCCCCCAAGAGCTGTTATCAGGATCAGAATTCCCCGTGCTCAGCCAGCGGGGAGAGGGGCTTATCGCTCTGGAAGTAGACTGGAAGGCACACACGCGGTCACTCATTTGATGCTAAATCTCTGGCTAGAGTTGAGGTTCTCAACGGGCTGGGTTCAGAGGCTTCACATTTTTCCATGTGAGAATCAGTAGGTTTAGAATGAAATCTTGAGAGTAAAAGAGTCTATTAGCAAATTAAAAATACTCTTCTCCCCCTCTCTGAAATTGGTCATTTCCTAACAAATGATATTCTGTGGTTTTAAAAAAAGTAATTGGCAATTAAAATCTTTAGTTTAATTAGCATTTGAGAGTCATTACATTTCCCATATATAGAATGCAACAAAGAACATTCCCTTGCAGTTCAACTCTGGAGTTTTAAAAATGTCATTACTTAGAAGGCAGATGATAGAATGTAATTTCTACCATCATATGAAAAAGAAGAGGAAGGAAGGAAGGAAGGAAGGAAGGAAGGAAGGAAGGAAGGAAGGAGGGGCAAAAGAGAGAGGGTAGATGGAAGGGAAAGAACAATTGCAGTGCTGTGGAATATCAGGTAAATGAAACCCGTTGTTCTTTTTGTAAAATGCCAAGGTTTGCAGCAAAGATTTCTGATAAGGTCTTTTTTGTAAAGGTGAGACACTACCTTGAGTTTCCTCAAACCATTTTATTGGTTTCTTTTCAAAGTAATCATGCGGGCCCTCCAAATGACTCCCAGCATGAACTGGTTCTAAAAGTACATTTGCTTTTCTACAAAAGGAAGTTGGCACAGGTTCCCCTCCAGAGGCCACATCCCTCCAGCTCACCCTGGTGCAGTCTGAGTGGCCCGTTTACAAGCTGGGTCCTCAGCGTCCTCAGCACAGCTAGAGAGGTGGGGAGGGTGGCGGGTGAGTAGGACTTGTTCTGCCTGTCCCGCCGGCCCTTCTTGCTGGCTCTTCTGTGCATCCTCACAGCAATGGCGGACGGGGAGATGGAATGAGGAGTAACCTGGATGGAGACAGCTGCGGTGGCTGATGTATTTGGGTGACCAGGGCTAATGGGGAAGGCTGGGTTTCACACCCTTCATCCCAAGCATTCATATCCTTGCCTAATTACAGATTCCAGGTCAGGGAATGATGAGGACTTACCTGGTCAATGGATACATTGCTCTGAAATGGGGAGAGGTGCCTCGAAGGTCACATTCATTTGCAGGCTCTGTGAGGTAGTGAGGACCCTTTCGTGGCTAGCTGCCAGGACAATGACCATTCAAAGGCTTTAGGGAGATTCATGTCTTCAATAGTCAACATCCATATGTTGCATGTGGACCTCCGCGCTGGGGCATCTTGACCACAGATGCTTCTACAGTTGGGCAGCTGTGGGCAGAAATATTACAGCATTCATGAAGAGTTCAGTTGGAGGGGAAGTGGGTAGATCATTTTAAATGCTTAGGTACTTAGAAAAAGTATTATAAAATCTATTGATTGATTGATTGATTGATTGATACTAGGGATTGAACCCAGGGGCATTCTACCTCCAAGCTACACCCACAGTCCTTTTTATTTTATTTTATTTTGAAACAGGGTCTTGCTAAGTTGCTGAGGGTCTTGCTAAGTTGCTGAGGCTGGCCTTGAACCCGTGATCCTCCTGTCTCAGCATTCCAAATACTGGGATTACAGGCATGCACCACCCCACCCAACCTAAAATCACCTTTAGATATAACACCTGTGAACCTCAGATCTCAGGGTCTGGACTTCAAGAGGTTTTTGTTGGTTTTCAAGAACTAAAGCCCTTTGGTTGGAGGATATCAACAAACTCACCAAATGAAGAACTAACTCTACACTACTTTGACTAGCATGTTAAAGGGCAGTCCAGGAAAGAATGTAGTGCTGGGCTTTCTTAATTTGAAATATGAAAGAGATTCTCTGGGCTATTACATCCTTTTAGTGAAAGCAATTCACATTCTTTTGGTGGTTTATCCTACTTATAATGATCAAATCCTAGAGTCAGAACTTCTAATGCAAACCACTTTTACAGCTGTAATTGGATCTAAGGCAAATGCAACCACCAAGTGGCCTAAGACTCCCTGGCAATGTTCAGTCAGGATATGATATCGCTTATGAAAGTGATATCTTACTATTGATACGTCTCCCAAGAGCAGCACAAATTAGAGACATACTCCAGCGATTCTGAGGCCTTGCAGACAGCAGGAGAGTATGCCACTGTTAAAGTGGAGGAGCTCAAACGTACTAGGACACACATTTCATTGTGGTCATTTAATGGAAACCCCATGAAAGTGTTCTGCTGGGTCTGGGGGGAAAAGAAGTTCTAACATTCAGGGAACCACAAGAAATGTGGTCCTTAAGAAAATTCGAGAACTGATAATGCTAACAGCATCTGAAGGCAGACTTTGGGGGGCTATGGAATACATGATTTCAAAGTGAAAACACATGGAATTCACTGCATCCTCTGGGACGGAACCCTGCTCTAAGCTCATGCAGGCACCCACATGTAGATCGCCTCTCTTCTCTTCTCTTCTCTTCTCTTCTCTCACTCTCTCTCTCTCTCTCTCTCTCTCTCTCTCCTTTCTCCTCCTCCTCCTCCTCTTCCTCCTCCTCCTCCTCCTCTTCCTCCTCCTCCTCCTCCTCCTCTTCTTCTTCTTCTTCTTCTTCTTCTTCTTCTTCCCCCTCCTCCTCCTCCTCCTCCTCCTCCTCCTCCTCCTTCTTCTTTTCTCTCTCTCTCTCTCTCTCACAGATGATCTCAGAAGGTGTCACAACATGAATCCTGTCAAGGGATGCCTTCTGTTCCCAAGAAAAGCTCAAAAACAAGCCTAATAAACAGCAGGTGTGAATCTTGGGCCACAAATTCAAGCATGCAAAGAAATATAATGGCTATATTGATATTTAATATATTTTAAATATCAATTTGATGGTTTCTATATTCTACACAATTTCTGATTTTAGCATAGCCCCGTTTGATCTCCACCCTCCCCATCCCTGGGGCTATCTTACAACCTTAGGGTTGTATGCAGTTAGATTGGAGACGGGGAGCATCTGGTCTACCTTCCATCAGCCTACAGAAGTTGAAGCTGAGACATCTACTGTCCCTCCCTGAATGGCTCCTTCAGACCTGAGTTCTCTGTTGCTTCTGCACCATACTTAAACATGGGAAATGTTGCCAGGTTGCCTTGGTCTGCTTTGCTAGACACACCCTACAGCCTCCTCTCTCTGGGGTCTTGTGTGTCAAAAGAGGCATTGCCAGGATGTGGATGGAGCCTCTCTCCCTGCTGCCACAAAAAGCAGCCCTTGTCTGTCACTTTAACTCGTTAGACCTCAGTTTTTGCATCTGTGTAATGGGAAGAATAATAGCTATAGTAAGCACTTTGTAAATATTGGCATTAAAAATCATTATTAACAGATAAGTTTGAGTGGCCATAGATAGAAGCAAAATCACTCAATTTCCTATGGCTTCTTGACTTGTGAATGATACGGTGGCCACATTCTTTCATTTTCCGATTACTTCACTGGCATTTCTAGAACCAGTGGTGTCTACTTACTATAGATTACTGGGTGCTGCTATGATTTTCCTTCAAGACTCCTTATTTTTTTTTTTTTTTTCGGTACTGGGGATTGAACCCAGGGGCGTTCTACCTCTGCGCTACACCCCTGGCCCCATTTTTTATACTTTATTTTGAAACCGGGTCTCACAAAGTTGCGGAGGGCCTCACTAACTAGAGAGAGAGAGAGAAACAGGGAGAGAGAGAGAGAGAGAGAGAGAGCTGAGGCTGGCCGTGAACCCAGATCCTCCGGTCTCCGCCTCCCAAAGTACTGGGATTACAAGCGTGCACCACCACGCCCGGCAAGACTCCTTATTTTTTAACTTTCCAGTAATCACACTATATTTTCTATTAAAAATGACAAGTAGGCGGGTGTGGCGGTGCATGCCTGTAATCCCAGTACTCGTGGGCTAAGGCAGGAGGACCACAGGCTCAAGGCCAGCCTCAGCAACTTAGCAAGACCCCATTTCAAAGTAAAAAATAGAAAGGTCTGGGGGTGTAACTTGGAGGTAGAATGCCCCTGGGCTCAATCCCCAGTACCAAAAACAAAAATGACAAGTATATAGTTCAAAAGCTCATGTAACCAGCACTCAGAACAAGAAAGAACGTAACTAGCATCCCAGAAACCCCCTCATGTTCTCATCCAGTTCTCATCCACGCTCCAAGCGTAGCCACTATCTGGACTTTGAAGAGCACATGTAGATTTTTATACTGTATGTAAATGGAATCGTATAGTGTGCACATTTTGCATCTGGCTTCTTTCACTCTATATGATGTTTGTGAGATTCTACAATCTTCCGTGTAGATTTGTAGACCATTCAGTCTCAGTGCAGTATACTACTCCATTGTTGAAATATACCCTAGTTTGCTTATTTTCATTTCGGGGTATTTACAAGTGCCAACCTTAGATCTTAGTGTTCCCACCTGGATGACTAGGCTACTAGGGGACTCGGTGGTCAGGATACAGAAGTCTCTTTTTGTGTGGATGGCTCTGGGTGTGTGCAGCCTGATATGTTGGAACTATTTCCTTGACACCTGAAGATTGGCAGTATATTATTTCATCGACACGAGTCCTTCTGCTGTGTCTTTGAGCACAGCCACGCCCAGTGCCTTGAGTAATTCTCAACCAGCTCCGTAGCTTCCATGAAGCGCCTGCCACATAAGGACTGAGAAGGACCCTAGCAGGTATGTATGCATAGGATGTGACGCGCATGCCCTAGAAGCTCACACGTGTTGCCACATTCAAACCTCACAAGATCCTCTGCCGTAGCTACTCACTTGTCTTCTGAACAATGTATTGTCTGCTGTTGGTGCCTCCTGTGTCACCGCATAGCCCCGGTGCTCACAGGGATGAGAGACTCGGGGATAAGCAGGCCATCTCAGTCAGGTCAGACAAGCGCTTGGAAAGAGGTAAGCAAGGGCATTGCAGACGAATCTAGAAGGACCTTGAGGTCAGAAAAGGACTCCAGGAGGAAGTAACGCCATTCTGCCCACTTCCCATTCTCCTCTAAGGCCAGGAGAAGTTAAGTAGCATGTCTAAACCACAGAGCTGAGAAGCCTGGAGGGGGAAATAAAACCCGGGTCAGCCTTGCCCCGAAGCGCTTCCCCTTGTCCCTTCCCTGTGGGCCTCCTAACTCAGAAAGAAATATTCTCCTCCAGCTCTTTATTTTTTATCTTTTGGTCCTGGGGATAGAATCCAGGGGCATTCTACCTCCGAGCTACACCCCCAGCCTTATTTTATTTTTTATTTGGAAACAGGGTCTCACTAAGTTGCCTAGGTTGGCCTTGAACCTACGATCCTCCTATCTCAGCCTTCCAAATACTGGGATTATAGGCGTGTACCAGCACTCGTAATGCATTGACAGAGTCTGGGAGTAGGACACAGGGAGGAAAAGGGGGAGAAAACAAACCCCAGAGGAGGCCAGGAAGCCCAAAGCAGGACTGCATCAGGATGCGCCCCCAGGCTTTGCATGCCCCCCCTTCTCCTTTTGAAAATCGGAAAGAGGAGGGAATGGTGGTGCACGCTTGTAATTCCAGTACTTGGGAGGCTGAGACCGGAGGATCTGGGTTCACAGCCAGCCTCAGCTACTTAGTGAGGCCCTCCACAACTTAGTGAGACCCTGTTTCAAAATAAAGAATAAAAAATAGGATTGGGGTGTAGCTCAGATGTAGAATGCCCGTGGGTTCTATTCTCAGTACCGCAAAAACAAAAATCTAAAAAGAAAAAAAAATCAGAAAGAGGCTGAGACTCCTAAAAGCCCATTATGGGAACTGAAGTAAACCTGAATTTTACTCCAGGTAAAATTGCAGAGAGAGTGATGGCAAATTCCTCTATCCTGTTTAAAACTCAAAATGGAAAAAGACAACAGCTACGTCTTGACTTGGATCGGCCTACACGTGTATCCCCTTCATCGTTTTAATTTTCTGACTTTAGAAATAGTACAGTGCTCATCGGAAGCATGTCGAGCAATGCGTATGTTGCACCGCGGCATCTGAATCCCAGAAAGCCTGGGCCTGCCGGCAGTCTCTACCCACAGCGGTGATGTCATGCAAATGATAATCTCCAAATTGCCTCTAATCCTCTAATGGCTTCCAAACCACATATTACGCCACACGTGACAACCCAATTACCAATACCACCATCTTCACGTACACAGAGGACAGCCAGCTTTTCAGCCCTGCGACGAGATGAAGGCACAGCTACAAATTAACTGGCCATTTCAGTACAGTGTAAGGAAATGGTCATTCTTAATCACATTCCAAAGAAAACCATCACCAAACAGCCAAAAAGAAAGAAGCCGAGTGTCATCCAAGCGTACTTGTCAGCCAGCAAGGTGAACGCACGCCCAGGGTCCCCAGCTGTGCCCCGAAGCAGGAAATCTCTTCTGATTCTTTATGTAATGAAGAGGCTAACGGGGACCCGCAGACATCGGTGTCCCAAGATTGCAAAACTAGAGAGGCACAGGCTTTCTCAAGCCTGTTTCCTCACTCTGTTATTTCAAATAAAAAAAAGAGTGGGGAAATAAATCAACAATTTGTGTCATTTTCAGAGCCAGGACAATGTAGCTGTTCTCTGATGGGTCTTAAGGGTCCTCTAGTCCAGCCAAGTTCCGGAGGCGAGTGCTCACACGTGGCTAGACGGAGTTCAGCCCCGGCCGTGACTCTCTGCACTTGAGTGTCAAACAGGGGCTTGCATAGACGGGTGGAGATCCAGTAACGAAATCCGAAAAAGAAAGGGCAGGAAATGATCGTGGGTAGAAGAACAGCACCTCCAAGTCCCCCTCTACTCCAGGAGAATCCTGTCCATTGGAAACGACGCTTCTCTTTTTTTAAAAGAGAAATATAAAAATTTATTTTAAGTCAAGGAAAGATGGAAGACAAAATCAGCTCTCCACACACATGGGGGAGGGGTTCCCAAATGACAGCAACCCGGAAACAACAATTGCACATTGGATGTTCCAACTTACCCCTTTGGGCTTCCAGTGTTCCAACCATTCTCCATTTTCAACTTCATTTTTTTTTTCACCTTTTATGGCTCCTCCATGAATTGTTCATTTTGTCATCCTAGGGAAGCCTGACCATTTCTTCTCCAGAACCCTTGTTCCATCCTGAATATGGTACCTCCCACATACTTTAAAGATAGGACTCTCCCATATAAGGTGGTCAACTTGCTCCGGTCAGGGACTGTCTTCTACTTGCACACAATCCATGGCACATGGGAGTCACTCAATGAATATTTGTTGAATGAATAAATGGTTGAATGAAGAACATGAAGGAAGGAAGCAAGGAAGGAAGCAAGGAAGGAAGGAAGGAAGAAAGGAAGGAAGGAAGGAAGAGAAGGGAAGGAGAGAAAGGCTCACATTCTATTTTTTTTTGTCCCAGCCTGATTCAAAATTGAATGGAACTAATTGCCTTTTCACCATCATCTAGTCTAGAACTTTCTTCTTCTAGAAGACTGTACAGCCTTTAAATTCCAACATGCCCTTCTCCCTTAGAAAAATATGGTAGCCTTGAAACTGCATGGAGGAACTGTGTTCTTTGCATAGTGGATGTATAAAAATAGATGTAAGCTAGAGATGGACGGTCCCAGATGGATGTGGTTGGGGTGTGGAAGAACATCTTGAACTATTTTTCAAACATTTCAGTTTCGGCAAAAACCAAAACATGTTTTGCCAATCACTTTCCCTTAATTTTGAAACCCATGGATTTCAAAGGAAATTTAATCTGAATGTTTCTACTTTATTTACCCCATCTCTTCAAAATGTTCTCCTGGAAAAGTAGACTGATGTCCTAGAAGTTTAAAGGGTCTTTTATAGTTTGCTGGTTTCTTTTAAACAAGCCACTTAAAGATTTGATTGGGGGGGGGGCTTCAAAAAGCCCTCAATCTTGAAGGGGAAAAAAAATAGAGCAAGTTGATTTACGTTTGGATCTAGGAAGTGGACAACAGTTTCTCGTGCTGAAACAAGAAAGAAATGGTTAAATGTTAAGGCAAATAGAATTTTTAAAAAGTAGATAAATCCTATGAATCAATCAACAAAATAGATAGAGATTATGATAGTTATTTATTCATCTGTAATAGAGATTATTACAGGGGTTATTACATGTACTGGTTCATCTGTTTGGTGTGGCTCATTTGTAATGGAGTCTGCGTGTGTTTTGCCTTAATCATAAGCACACATGACCAGGACCATGACAGACGAGTCATGATGAGGCTTTGAAGGGAAGGCAAGTAGCAGAACTGTGATGCACCCCTCCCTCTAAACTCCTTATAATCTGCCAATTCCCCCCCTGCCCATTACTCTATAACCCGGTCCTTAGTGCCACTTGGTTTGGATTTGTCAACCGTGTGCTTCCTGGTGTGTTTACGTAGGGTGGACGCTCCCTGCAGACCTTACCTGATACCCTTTTCTTCCATTGGATCCTTTCACTGTGTAAGTTACAAGCTGGGAACAGCTTGGGCCCCTGGGACATGTGTCTAATTCATTGGAGTCACCCGGGGAAATTTAGTGCACAGCAGAAATCCAGTCAACACTCTCATTCCCAATAATTAATATACGATTTGACACCACTGTGGTCAACAGAAGAATTAGTCCATCTCCCCCAGACCACCCACGCTACTAATAGCTAATAACTAACACATGGGGAGACCATAGCTAATGATATCCCTGGGTTCAGTGGTTCGTTGTGTTTTGATCTCCCTTTTTCCTTCTTTATTAGCATTTGTACTTTCAATTAACAATCATGGAGCATCCATAAAGGGCCAGGTGCTGAGATGGGCATTTTGGAGGGAGACAGCAAGATGAGGGAAGGACAGTCCCTGCTCCCAGGGAACCCACAAGCTCACACCGTCACTGTCGAATGGCACTTACCCATGTTGACTGTGGTCAGTGTGGTAATGTGTTAAATTGGGCTCTTCTACATTTGAAAGAACTTTTGTCCCAAATGAGGAGGCCCCCCCAAAGGTATGAATTATTCTGTTAATTTCCGAGAATCAATCAATATTGATGTCTTCATGCAAGGAGACCCCAGCAACAGATACAGTCCATAGATTTACTTGGGGGGGTAAAATAAAAATTGGAGACATTCTAGACTCACCTTTGGAAATACCATGGGAGCACCAGGAATATGAAAAAGGCCAGTATGAATAAGGAAAAACATGAATCAGAGAGTCCTAAGAAGAAAACTGCCTTAAAAAAGCAAAGCGAGGACACCTCCAAATGAGAGCAATAATAGACTTTCCCCCATCAATCACTGCGTCTGTCTTTAGACCAGAAGCCACTGGCTTCCACGAGCTTGCCAATCCTAGTCCTACCACCTTCACCTGCCTCCCAAAGATTCCAGGAAGCACACGTTTTTAATTATACAAAGTAAAGGTTGATGAATGATTCATACGACTAATCTAAACTTGGGCCAGGTTAAAATAATACTGTGTAATAACTTATATTTATACAGCTCGTAAGAGCACTTTTCTTCAGAGCGCAAAGCAGTTTCCAGATACTATCTCGTCTCGTCTCATAACATCCTTGTGAAAGAGACAGGGCGAGGGTATCCTCCTGGCCTTCCATAGATGGGGCAAGGGAGGGCCAGAGAATTTCAGACCTGAGTCCAAGATCACCCAGCATGCAGACAAGGCAGGGCCAAATCTGCATGTAGGAGGGGAGTCGTCTCAAAAATGGGGAAGTCGCCGGGCGTGGTGGCACACACTTGTCATTCCAGTACTTGGGAGGCTGAGACAGGAGGATCACAGGTTTGCGGCCAGCCTCAGCTACTTAGTGAGGCCCTCTGCAACTTAGTGAGACCCTGTTTCAAAATAAAGAATAAAAAATAGGGCTGGGGGTATAGCTCGGAGGTAGAATGCCCCTGGATTCCATCCCCAGTACCAAAAAAAAAAAAAAAATGGGGAAGTCAAGGGACAAGAGACGGCCATTGGAACAGGCTCCCTGCTGAAGGCAAAGGAGCACATTAGTGGTGGAGTTTGGGATAATGATGGCTGTGGGCCACATTCTCTTTGTTTTAGTGGCTTTGGGAGAGATCAGCAGAATTAAGGACACAAGAAATGTCATTGTGAGTCACACCCAGGCCCATCAGCTCCAAGATTCTTCCTTTCAACCGGGAAGTGAAGGTGGGTTTGAGGCGGCGTGACCCCTGCGCAGCCATCAGTCCCCTCCCTCGCTCTCTGGCCGAGCCCTTCACATGTCACCGTGTGTCTGCCTGAGGGCTCCTTCTCAGGTCCTGGAGGAAGAGTGTCTCCCACACTTCAAGCAGGCTGGAAGTGCATGAGCGCTCCCCTGAGTGGAGTTGTGTGCTCATGTCTGAGCTCAGCCTTTGGGAGGGATAACGGACAGGTGTCAGGGTCATCCCCAATGCTTGTCAGGCCCCCTCCCCCCGATGGGATCCAGCCCCAGGCCCTGCAGTGTTGCTGGCCCAGCTAACATGCACTTGAGAGCTGCCTTCCATCCCTGAATCGTTTCACCAAGGAGGACTTGCCCTGAATTCTCATCCCTGGTGCTGCTTCCGGGAGAACTCAAGTGACAACAGTCACCCTCCCTAACATCCTCCAGGACGTCCCAATGATGTGCAGCCACCACCATGGGCCAAGCCTCTGTGAACACCTGTATCCATCCCTCTGTCTATTTTCCCAAGTCACCATGGGGAGAAAAGAATACCATTTAGTCTGTCCCAGGAGTTGAGCCAAGACCAATGAAAGTACAAGCGTGCTCTGAAAATATGCCAGGCCCCATTTGGATTTTTTCCCCCAATGGTGAGGATTGCACAAGAAGTTAGAAATGAGTGGACTTTTGAAATCCTTATCCTCATTCTTTTTTAAAGTAGTTGAGTTTCTTATTCTGGCTTTTGTACCTTCCATGACACATGTGAGAGGTGTGCCACTCTTTGGGTTTATTTTCTTAGGTATGCCAGCCACATGTGGTACACTGGAGATGTCCAGGTGGTGAGGATATTTGCCCTCTAGTGGCCTAGTGCTTCTTTGCAAAATGTAAATCCACTTCATTCATTCATTTGGTTGGTTGGTCCATCAGCCAGTCAAGAAACTACAGAGCCCTAGCTGGGCATGGTGGCACACACCTGTAATCCCAGTACTTGGGAGGCTGAGACAGGAGGATTGCAGGTTCGCAGCCAGCCTCGGCAACTTAGCGAAGCCCTTTGCAACTTAGTGAGACCCTGTTTTGAAAAATAAAATGGGGCTGGGCATGTAGCTCAGAGGTAGAATGCCCCTGGGGTCAACCTTCAGTACTGCAAAATTAAAAAAAAAAAGCCAGGTGTGGTGGTGCACGCTGGTAATCCCAGTACTTGGGAGGCTGAGACAGGAGGATTGCAGGTTTGAGAGCAGCCTTAGCAACTTAGCAAGATCTTGTTTCCAAATAAAAAATAAAATTGGGCTAGGGGTGTAGCTCAGAGGTAGAATGCCTCTGGGTTCAATTCCCAGTACCATAGAAAAAAAGAAAGAAAGAGAAAAAGAAGTAAACTATAGTGCCCTTATTTTGCTCCACACATAGTACTAACAGCTAATAAAACAAACAGCTCTTGTCCATGGCTTCTTAGAGCTTATGGTTTTGTGAAAGGGGTAGATATGAAAATCATCGAAGATTGTGACCAGGACTATGAGAGAAAGCTTCAGGGTGCTTTGAGAGAAAAGCAGGGTGTGGCTACTTCACCTGGGCAAGATCCAAGGAAGCTGTGAAGAAACACCATTTGAGCTGAAACTGCATGGGAAAGATACACTTAGCAAGGAAAAGCACGTGCAAAGGCCCTGAGCCTAGGAAATGCTGGGAACCTTTTTGGAGGATGTATGCTCGTGGTTAGGGCATGCAGTATCACCCCTGGCAGGCTGCGTCCAAAGCCCCCATCTCTGTCATTAGGGCTGTGACCCTGGGTAAGAAACTTCTCTGCTTCATCTGTAAAATGGGGTTTGAAATCTCACAGAACTCAGGATTTTTTTTTTTTTTGTATGTGTGATGCTGGGGATTGAAGCCAGGGGCATTCTACCTCTGGCCCTATTTTATTTTGAAACAGGGTCTCAATAAGTTGTTGAGGGCCTTGCTAAGTTGCTGAGGCTGGCCTCAAACCTGCCATCCTCCTGTCTCAGCCTCCCAGGTACTGGGATTAGAGGCATGCACCACCACACCTGGCTCAGAACTCAGCATTCTTCAAGGACTCAAAAATGTCCCTCTGTCAGGGTTATTCACCACAACCAGAGGGCCAAGTTGGTAGAGCACTAACCAATTTCTACACACACACACACACACACACACACACACACACACACGTCTCTGTGTCCCTGTGCTTCCTTATCTTAAACACCAGCACTCAACATTCTTACAGCTCCCGAGGACAGCAGAACCTCGGCTCCCACCCTAGTCCTTTGGCTGAGAATCTGCATTTACAAGAGTTTCCCACACATTCACGCTCAAGAAGCGCTGCTGCTTCCCAAGCCTCGAAGGCCAGGCTGCTCAAAGTCAAAACACCAACACCACGTGTCACTGTGAAAAGCTCTACCAGGTGACATCTCCTCCCTATTTTTTTCCTTTTTTTTTTTTGGTACTGGGAATGGAACCCAGGGGCATTTTACCTCCCAGCTACACCCCCAGCCCGATTTTATATTTTATTTGGAAACAGGGTCTCACTAAGTTGCTGAGAGCCTCACTAAGTTGCTGAGGCTGGCTTCAAACCTGTGATCCTCCTGTCTCAGCCTCCCAAGTAGTGGGATTACAAGCATGCGCCACCACACCCCGCTTATCTCCTCCCTATTTTGACTTCACCACAGTCTCCTTGAGAAAAGAGATGGAGCCTAAGATCCAGAGGAAAAAGAACTCTCCCACAGTTCCAGAAAAAAATACATACATACATACATACATAAGTATACACACACATATATATGCAAAGGTCCTGAGCTTGGGAAACTGGGAACCTTCTTGGGGTTCAGCTCTTGGGGGTTCTCCCTCAAGTTTTACTCCATCTCTCTCTAAAAGTGACTGATGGGTCCCTTCTCTGATGTGTTTGGTCACCAATAAAATACACATTCTCACTCTCACCCATCCAAAACAGTGGTTGACACCACTGTGACTGTCCTCTGTTGTAAACATATGTTTACAATGCTGTGAAAAATCAATGGTGTTTCTTAAAAGATGGTGAACACATGGAAAAGCGGTGTTGCCTCATGGGACAAGACTACAAGTATAACTTAATTTTTTAAAAAATCTGATTTTTAGCTGGGCGTGGTGGTGCACACTTGTAATCCCAGTACTTTGGGAGGCAGAGACCGGAGGATCCGGGTTCACGGCCAGCCTCAGCTTGCTCTCTCTCTCTCTCTCTCTCTCTCCCTGTCTCTCTCTCTCTCCGTCTCTCTCTCTCTCTCTCTCTCTCTCTCTCTCTCTCTACCTAGTGA
>PVJS01019121.1:0-34058 GCA_004027185.1 Glis glis | reverse complement strand
GGATGAGGGGAGAAGGGATGAGCGTAGGAGGGATGAGAAGAGGAGGGATGAGGGGAGGAGGGATGAGGGGATGAGGGATGAGGAGAGGAGGGATGAGGAGAGGAGGGATGAGAAACAAGGGATGGGGAGAGGAGGGATGGGGAAGAGCAATGGAGGGAGGAGGGGCCCAGAGAAGCCAGAGGTCTTGGGAACTCCTCCCTTCCCTCCCTGCATTGGGTTGGGGTGCCACTGCCCGCAGCTCCAGGGCGTCCTGTGGTTGCTTGGGCTCTCCAGGGCCCAGTCACTGTCCCTTTGTGCGAAGTCCAGGGCCACCTTGAGCCCTGGCCCCTCCAGGTCTCTTCCAGCCCTTCCCCGTGGCGCACACCCTCCTGCTTGAACTCCTGTGGCTTCCCCAGCCCCTGCTCCTGGTTTCCCACCTCCCTTCCTATTTCTCTCTTCACCCCCAGAAAGTTGGGGTGAGCCAAGGTCTGCTCCCAGCCCCCGGCTCTTCTCACACCATGCCAATCCCTGGTGAGCCGTCCTGGCCCAGGCTTCAGGGACCAGCCCCCCACAACCCCCAGCGCAGCTCTCTGGGCCCCCAACAATGGCTCTTAACCTTGTCTCAATTCCCCCTTGATTACCAATCTCTGTGTCACCCCTTATTCCCCTGAAATACATCAACACATAACTTTTGAAAGAAAATCCTCCCAAGACCAGAACAGAAATATCAGAGGAGCCACTGTAGCCCGGTGGCTGGCGGTAAAGGGCACGGACACTAGTTCAAATCCTGACCTGAGTTCTCCACTTCCCAGCTGTGTGACCCTGGGCAAATCACTTAACCTTTCTGAGCCTGTTAGCTCCCAGGTCAGAAAGGGATAACGCCACCACCTTCCTGTGTAGAATTGTTTGGGGGATTAAATAAGTAATTATTCATAAAGTGTTTAGGACAGGGTCTGACACATGCTAAGAGTTCAACCAGTGTTGGTTGTGCAGTGGCACAAGCCTTTAATCCTAGAGACTCAGGAGGCTGAGGCAGGAGAATCACAGGTCTGAGCCCAGCCTGGGCAGTTTAGCAAGCCTCTGATTCAAAATAAAACATAAAAAGGGCTGGGGATGTAGCTCAGTGGCAAAGCACCCCTGGGTTCAATCCCCAGTACTGCAAAAGTAATAATAATAAATAAGGAAAGTAAATTAGGATGATATGTATTTTAAATTGTAAACACACTTATCAACTACACCGGAGGACATAATAAACTAACGAGAAGTTTGTGCCTCTCCATAGACTCCGAGGGTGGCGGCTGCAGACACACACAGAAGAGTCCTGTCGGCGGCTCAAAGCACGCAGGTGCGTTGGCGGCCGGTGTGTGATTTTCTAACATGGTGACAACGCGGCGAGGTTCTGAATAAGCTAGGGGCAGTCTTCCTTCGACTTACCTGGTAGCTGTGTTTCTGGCAAATTCGGTGTATGTTGACAGCAGCATAGAAACTCTGTGTCTATACGCAAGCCAGCCCTGGGCTCGAGACACTGACTGTTACAAGCAGGTGTCTTCCTTTCATGTCAGCGTTGCACAGGAAGTCCCAAAGTCACATGGCACATGGGACACTCTTTCGAGGTACGCACCGTCCTGCACATCACAGTCTGTTCAGCATCCGGGCCACCTGTAACTGCCAGGGGTGTCCTGGTTATCACAATCATTAAAAACATAAGCTGTTGGGCATGGTGGCACACGCCTGTAATCCCAGTACTTGGAAGCCAGGCGTGGTGGCGCATGCTTGTAATCCCAGTACTTGGGAGGCTGAGACCAGAGGATCGCAGGTTCGCGGCTAGCCTTGGCTACTTAGTGAGACCTTCCGCAACTTAGTGAGACCCCGTTTCAAAATAAAGAATAAAAAATAGGGCTGGGGGCGTAGCTCGGAGGTAGAATGTCCCTGGGTTCAATCCCCAGTACCAAAAAAAAAGAAAATCCCAGTACTTGGAAGGCTCACAGGTTCAAGACCAGCCTCAGCAACCTAGTGAGACTCTCAGCAACCTAGTGAGACCCTGTTTCAAAACAAAATAATAAAAGGGCTGGGGTGTAGCTCATAGGTAGAATGCCTCTGGGTTCAACCCCTAGTACCACAAACACACACACACACACACACATACACACAGAGCTGGGAGTGAAGCCATATGTGGTAGCACATGCCTATAATCCCAGTACTTTAGGAGGCTGAGACAGGAGGATCGCAGGTTCAAGGGAGGATTGAGGTTTTGAGAACAGCCTCAGTAACATAGAGACTCTCAGCAACCTAGCAAGACCCTGTTTCAAAACAAAAAATCAAAAAGGGCTCCGGTGTAGCTTGAAGGTAGGTACTGGGTTCAATCCCCAGTACCACTAAATAAACAAATAAACAAACAAAACCAAAAAGCACATAGCTGGGTGCAGTGGTGTATGCCTGTGATCCTAGTACTTGGGAAATTGAGACAGGAGGATCACAGGTTAGGGGCCAGCCTCAGCAACTTCGTGAAACCCTATCCCAAAATAAAAAATAAAAAGGGTGTAGCTCAGAAGTAGAATGCCCCTGGGTTCAATCCCTAGTACAAAAACAGAAACAGAAACAGAAACAAAAACAAAAACAAAAAACCAATTCCCAAATCAGAGCCCTGGAGGCCTCTGGCTTCTGCACCAACTGCCTGGGGATTTTTTCCAAACTAAATTGTATCTCTGAGCTGGGCGTGGTGGCGCACGCCTGTAATCCCAGTACTTGGGAGGCCTAGGCAGGAGGATCACAGGTTCGCAGCCAGCCTCAGCAACTTAGTGAGGCCCTATTTCCAAAAATAAAATAAAATAGGACTGGGAGTGTAGCTCAGAGATTCCATCCCCAGTATACAAAAATAAAAAATAAAATAAAATAAATAGTGTCTCTGGCTTGTTCACTCCAGGGTAACCTCAGGCCAAGTCCAAATTCCTGAGCCCAGTGGCCAAAGCTCTCCACAAGCCAGCCCCTTGCGGCAGAGCTGTTCCAGCATCCCACGGCCCACCTCTACCCTCCACAGCTCAAGCCCGCCCCCTAACACGCAGACTCCCCAGCCTGCTTCTGGGCACTGCTTCTGGAGCACCCCTACATACACACACATACCTATTGCAATGCCTGCTGACACCTGGCTGACCCTTCAAGACTCAGTTCTGGCCAGAGAGGAGATCGCTGATCCCCACCTACCCCTCGGGGCTCCATCCGGCAGACCCCGGCTTCTGCCTAGCTTTAGTAGCCCAGATGCAGGACTGTGCATCCAGCGATTATCTTAACTATCAAAGCTATTATCCATACCAATCATATTAGACTGTTTGATCAAGGTGAGATGAGTATGGAGGATTTGTATACAGTGATTAGGAACTCTAGGGATGTTTGAATAAAAATGAGCACTAGTAGAAGAGGTAGAACGCCGGACGTGGTGGTGCATGCTTGTAATCCCAGTACCTGGGAGGCTGAGACTGGAGGATCCACGTTCACAGCCAGCCTCAGCTACTTAGTGAGGCCCTCTGCAATTTAGTGAGACCATGTCTCAAAATAAAGAACAAAAAATAGGGCTGGGGGTGCAGCCCGGAGGTAGAATGCCCCTGGGTTCAATCCCTGGTACCGCAAAAAAATAATAAAATAATAAAAGAGGTAGAGATCCGATTTGTGTATAAAATAAGTTGCCAGGCGTGGTGGCACACGCCTTTAATCCCAGTACTTGGGAGGCTGAGACAGGAGGATCACAGGTTCGAGGACAGCCTCAGCAAGTAGTGAGACTCTCATCAACCTAGTGAGACCTTGTTTCAAAATAAAATAGGGCTGGGGGTGTAGCTGGGAGGTAAAATGCCCCTGGGTTCAATCCCCAGTACCTCAAAAAAAAGGGGGGGTTGATAATGAGTCTGAGAAAAATGTTAATGAGAAGTTTATGCTATTGTCATTTAGTTGATTGAAAAGAAATAGGCTAATAAGACTAATAATTATACTATGTAATGTAGTGTTAATTCAAATTAATTTTTTAGAATATCATATGATAGAAGTTAATATCATGTGATAGGAATAAATTAATTTCTTTTTTTACTTTTTGTTTTTGGTACTGGGGATTGAACCCAAGGGCATTCTACCTCTGAGCTCCACCCCCAGCCCTATTTTTTATTCTTTATTTTGAAACAGGGTCTCACCAAGTTGTGGAGGGCCTCACTAAGTAGCTGAGGCTGGCCGCAAACCCAGATCCTCCGGTCTCAGCCTCCCAAGTATTGGGATTATAAGCATGCGCCACCATGCCCGGCTATTTTTTTGTTTTTGAAACAGGGTCTCACTAACTTTCCGAGGCTGGCCTGGAACCTTTGAGACTCCTGTCTCAGCCTCACCAGGTTGCTGAGGGTCTTGCTATGTTGCTGAGGCTGGTCTCGAATCTGCGATCCTCCTGTCTCAGCCTCCAAAGTAGTAGAATTACAGGTGTGCGCCACCACGCCCAGCTGAATAAATTAATTTATATTCTTGCTCCCCAGCACTGACACCAGTTCCAATCACCAGTATAGACATCTTAAGTTAGGGTGCAAATGAGAATCATTCAGCCTTCACCCTTGGGGGGCTAACAGCTAGTGGGAGAGACAGACACACCCACGATGCAAGAAGGTGCCCTGCAGGAGCCCCAAGGACAAAGAAACCAGCGGCCAGAGGGTAGTTTCTCAGAGGAGGTAGGACCCTGTCGTATGAATGGGAGTTGTCCGGGTGACTTGGTAGAAGGCGTACTGGTGAAGCCCCAGCTTGCACAAAGGTCAGGGTGTAAGAGGGCCTTGTGCCTGCAGGGGCTGTGGCAGGTCTGTCGCAGGGCAGTGATTAATGGTGGGTCCTAGGGGACAATGGCACAGTTTGTAAGGTGCCAAGGAGGTTAGATTTTGTCCTGGGGGCACTGGGGAGCCACGGTGGAGACTGAAGCAGGAGAATGGTGTGGCCAGGTCTGCACGTGGCAGAGTTCCCTTTGGGAAGAGTGTGGAAGATGCTATGCGGAGGAGCAGGAACAGAACTAATCCCAGGAAAGGTCTGAATTAGGACCAGGACCTGGTAGAGACCAGGGGTGGGTATTTGAGCAGCAGAAACAACAGAACTTAGTATCCGCTGAGGCTGAGAAAGACAGAGAAGCTCAGAACATACCCCTTATCTTGGCTCAGTGAGCCCCTAGGTCACAGGTAGAGAGAGACAGGGCAGGCAGAATGGCTCGGCAAGGGTGACCTAAACAAACCCAGTTCGCCCCTGGCCTGGCTGAAGGACTGGCTTCAGGCCCCTCCACAGACACTAGAGGGCGCCCCAGGACAGGCCCAGACTCTCCTCCCCGCAGCCTCCTCCCACCCAGAGGTGGAGGGACCCAGCCCAGTGCTCAGATGCAGGCTCGGGGGTCCTGCCAGGCCTGGCCCCTGTCCAGCGGCTTCACCACCTCAAGCCCACCTCCCCCTCCTTCCAGCGGATTTGCAGGTGGGGAGGGGTCTCCCTGAGGTAGAGTCCAGTGGAGGCCAGGGGGACCAAAGTTGGGGACCATTGGCAAGAAGTACTATAGCTCGTCCTCTCCTAACCCTGCTCCCAGCCTCTGCCCCACCGGGACAAGGGGGTAACTTCCCAAGGTCACACCACTGTCAGAGGCAAAACCCACCCCAGCCAGGACAGCTGCCCAGTTGGAGCACCCCAAGTCTGACAGAATGGGCTCTCGATCTGGAAGGACGCAGTCGGCCCTCCCTGACCCCACCTAAAATCCCATGTGAGGGGAGTTTCCCATGAGCCACCCCACACCTCCTGGGAGTCCCCCAGGAATGTTCTTGGTCTGGGGGTAATGGCGGTTTGGGGCGTGGGACAGCACAGACACTACTGTGTTTGAATGGCGCTCTGAACTTTCTGGGAGTGCATCCTTCCACTGGGAAGCTGCAGCCCCTGGGGGCACCGGGCCTTACCTGTGGTCACTTGGGGAATTAGGGAGAGCTGAGGCTCCAGCTCCCAGCCCACAGTCTCCCGCAGTGACCAGCAGGAGCGTGGGGTTAAACTGTGTCCAGAGTCAAGGCTGCCGCCTCGGATCAGGACTTGATCTGGGGCTGCAGCCAGGGCTGAGTGTGAGCTCAGGATCAGCGGTGTCCTGAGCTGCTTGGAGCTGGAGCTGAGCTCCTTGGGGAGATGCTGTGTGACCCCCTGGTCCATAGGGCTCGGGTCTAACTATTGCAGGAGCAAAGGCCAGGCAGGGCATCATAGATCCATCCATCCATCCATCCATCCATCCATTCATCCATTCACGGGGTGCAGGCAATGCAGGAGGTGTTGGGGTTCCCAAGGAGAACCAGCTTCCACATGGTCCCTGAGCTCAGTCCAGTGGGAGGTAGGAAGCGGACTTGGTGGGGGGCAGCGGTCCAGGCAGAGGGCGGGTCCGGGGGCAGAGGAGGCTGGGGGAGTGGGCGGGGTCAGGGAATGGGGCAGGGGCAGGTGACTGGAGCACAGGGAGCAGCTCGGGGACCCAGAGGCAGCTGGGGAGAAGGGGGCGCCATTCGGGGTCCAGATGCCAGCAGAGAGCTGGGGGAGCTTGGGAAGGCCTCGGCTGGCAGTGCCTCTGGGCAGACCCGGAGTACCGGAGGATCGCTGCAGGGAGCCGGAGGGGCGTGGCAGGAGAACCATCTTTTGGAGAAGTGATTGACACCTCTGCTTGAGTCTGGATGACACGATCTTTTAAAATTTCATGGAAACAAAAAATGAGCAACAAATGGAGACACTGAAACAGGAAATCCTTTCCTGGTAAATGCGATGGAGAGAGCGAAGGAGCCCAGAGTGGTGCTAAGGGGATTTTAATAACCTGCCAGCAGCCCCGCCCAGCTCACTGGCAGCTGGCTCCCGGGCTGCCTGAGCGCCCCAGATTTGAGGCTCCCTTGAACTGCAGAGCTCCCAGGAGGGAAAGTGAGGCTCAGATAGGGAACCCTAAACCCACAGAGGAGATGAGCTCAAGGCCATATGGCAATGTTGGAACTAGAACAAAGACTCCTGACTCCCGAGCTGGGACCTCTCTCTGTACAGTCCATGTGTGCCCACCGCTACCCCCAGCTCAGATATGCAAATACCCGTATGCATACAAGGTTCTACAAACACACACGGACTCACTCCCACAGACATGTGCCTGCCCAGAAGTGTCTGTACATCCACACACTGCCCCCAGAGCACCCAAATACACACCCGGACATACCCACACACACAAACATACCTGATCACTCCCCATCTACACACCCAGATACACACACGCCCACACCCATGCGCACTGTGCACGCGCCCCCGCAAGTGCAGACAGGAACAGATAGACACAACACACCCTCGAGATCCAAAAGTATCCTCAGTGCACAGCCACAAACACCACCCCACACATCAACAGACAGACAGACCCCTCTGCAGTCACAAACTCCCGAACACTCACACACACGCACGCACACACACACACACATACATGCATACCATGCGCGCGCACAGCAGACCGCACAGCCCCGTGTGCAGTCAGTCTGGGCAACACAGCCATGTCCTTTTGTCCACACTCAGGCCCTGGGGTACTCCTCGGCCTGGCGGGCCCTGGTGCCAGAGCCCTATTTGGCTTCTGCAGGGGCCTGGCGATCTGAGACAGCACAGTGCCACCCACCAGGCCAGGCCAAGGCCACCAGGCCCTGCCGGAGGAGCCAGAGTTGGTGCCTGCCAAGTGCCCAGGCAGCTCAGCGGGGCCAGGAGCTGGCCCTACAGCCCCAGCTCGACCGCCACACTGTCCCGCCCGGTCGGGAGTATGCATTCTGCCATGGGCTTATCAAGCCGGAGCTGGTGTAGGACAGTGTGAAGGTGGACAGCGGAGTTGCCCCTTCTGTGGGTTTAAGGTTCCTGCCTCCCTTCCTTCAGCTGGCTCTCAACAAGGACCTTTTATGAACCAAGACGCAGCCTCCGCCCTCCAGGAGCGCAGCCCGGGGGCTGAGCTGGCAAGGACCTGCAGGCCTCAGCCGGCTTCCATCCCGGGCGGGGGATATCCAGCCAGCCTCTGAGCCTCAGTTTCCTCGTCTGGAAGAGGGCCTCACTCTCCCTGATCACCTGTCGGGTTTGTTACTGGAGCGAACGTGATGATGGATGTGGCAACATGTTGGAAGAAAAGGGGATATTCTAGTAAAATCAAAGGCAGGCGTTTATCAGACACTAGCCGCATGCGAGATCCATAGTATGGGAGCGTGGACGAGTGCACAGGCCTTGGAGGTGGAGAGTCCCTGCGGGGCTCAAATCCCTGCTTTCCCACGACTGGCTTCTGAGCCTAAACAGTCTGTTTAACCCCTTTGTGCTTCTATTTTCTCATATGCAATAGGGACATCATTTTTTTTTTTTAATTACTGGGGATTGAACCTAGGGGCATTCTACCTCCAAGCTACACCCCTAGCCCTGTTTTTTTTTTATTCTTTATTTTTTGAAACAGGGTCTCACTAAGTTGTGGAGGGCCTCACTAAGTAGCTGAGGCTGGCCACGAACCCGGATCCTCCGGTCTCAGCCTCCCAAGAACTGGGATTACAAGCGTGCGCCACCGTGCCTGGCTGGGATATCATAATAATACACATTACATGTGCCAAAGGATAGTGTATGTAAAGCTCTTAACATGGGGCCCAACACAAAGTACATGGTCATTTAAGTCAGTTTCTATTATTATAAGCTCTCATTTATTCATTCAACAAACACTTAGCCTTTACTGTGAGCCAGGCATAATTCTAGCTGCTCTCCAAATTCGATCTAACAACTCTATGATTATCCTCCAGTTAACAACCAAGGAAACTGAGGCACAGAGAGGTCCAGTCCCTTATTCAAGGTCACATGGCTGGTAGGAGGCAGAGCTGGAATTGGGACCAGGTCTGTCGGCCTTTTTAAATCTAGCTGTGAGACATGCGCTTCCCTTTTATAGTTCAAAGTCCTCCCCTCTCCCCGGCAGCAGCCCCTGTTAAATAAATCATCCAGTAACGGTTTCTAATTCCCAGACTTGGTTGCAAATGAATTATTCACATTGTAAGGCCTGCAAACCGCAAGCTGGGTCTCATTACCCCAGAAGAGCCACCCGCCCACAAGATGCCGCTCCCTCTCCTGGGCCTGGGTCCCAGCAGGCGGGCCAGAAGCAGGCCTGGTGCCTGAGCCCCACTGAGAACTGGAAGGAGCGGCTTTCCTCTCCCCCTCAGCGCCTTTGCTTTCTAATAAGCTCGCAGTCCGGTGTGGTGGGACTCTGGAGTCATCCAGCCCTGGGTTCCAGTCCTGGCTCTGCCCTGAGCAGCTGTGTGACCTCAGGCAGGTGGCATACCCTCTCTGAGCCTCTGGGGGAGGCTGAGCAGCCAGCCCATGCAGTGGGGACCAGGGATGCACTTCACACTTTTTCTTCTTCCATTTGAGGCTTGTGCTGCCTGGCCAGGTCCTGTGCTGGATGTTGGGGACAGAGATTCTGTCCTGTGGGGGTGTCCAGTGTCCAGCTGAATCCTGGTGTGAGCTGGAGTACCAGGGTTGGTGGTAGAGGACGCCGTGTGCGCCACAGCCCCTCTTTAGGGCAAAGCTGCTGGGACTGTCCACGGCCGATGCCCATGGGGCGGCCCATGACCAGTGTGGCCTACAGAGGCCCGTCCCTTGGTCCCCAAGACCCCTGAGGGGGCCTCAGTGGCAGCCTCGCTGCAGGTCAGCTTCTCCTGCCCAGTCTGCCTGCTTCATCTCCTGAGGACACCGCCTGGTAAACCTGTGTGCAGTCCTCCAGCTCAGAGTCCGTTCCTAGGAGCCCATCTAAGACATTTGTCATAGACAAAGCCAGTTCTGCCACCAACGGATTCCTAATCCCCAGGCAGACTGAGCCTAGTCTCTGCCCCAGCGCAAGCTCAGATCCTAGTCCCAGGCTGAGCCCGGGCATCAGTCATGGGCTGAATCCAGACTCAAACTGATCCCTAATCCTGATCCCAGACTAAGCCCTGATCCTGATCCCACACTGATCCTCAATCCTGGTCCAGAACTGAGCCCTGATCCTGGTGCCAGACAGTCTGAACCCTGATCCTGATCAGATTGAGCCCAGCGTTCTGTGGAAAGCAGGGGGCCGTTGAGACCGCACGGAGGCTGGTACGCAGGAGGTAGAAGGGGACCGGAGCCGTGCTCAGGCTGAGAACAGGACCAGATAACAACCCAGTCGGCTGGGGTCAGAGTCCTAGAATCTCAGCTCAGAGAGATGTCTTTTCCAAAACACCTACGTGGTGGATTCCTCTTGACAGAAGAGCCAAAATCTGAACCCAAAATGGTAACCACAGTGGCCACCTGGTGAGCAGGGGGTGTGACCTGGGCCCAAAGCAGTGGGATTCCTTCAGCCCCCCGTCCTCGGGCCCTCAGAACAACCCTGTGGGGTCTGTTATCACCCATTTTACAGACGAGGAGAGGACAAGGCTCAGAGGAGTGGATGACTTCTTGACTCAGTCATGGCGGAATCAGCACTTGAGCCCAGACCTCTCTGTACTTCTGTGGGATCTAGGCTCAGGCAGCCACCAGGCTCCTGAAGAGAGATCAGTATGGAGCTTCCAGGTCCCGGTGTCACCTGAACTAGCTGTTGGTAGAGTTCCTGAGCCTGCCCAGGGCAGCAGGGCTGTCAGGGGAGACTGGCAGGTGGTCTGTGAGTCTGTGTAATGTGAGCAGCCCCGGCCCCAACCTCAGGCAGGGACCTCCCTGTTCATATCGCTTGGTTCTCACACCCCTCCTCGGAGCAGGCACTATTATCATAAGCATGGCGCAGACGAGGAAACTGAGGCCCAGAAAGGTGATCCTCCTCGTCTGGGCTCACAGAGCTGAGACTCACTCCTAGAATTCCTGATCCTTGGCTCTGTGTTCACATATATGGAAGAGCAAAGGCCACTTCCCCATGTGCCCCACACTGTGGATTCCTCCATCCACCCACCCATCGGCCCACCCACCCATCCATCCATCCATCGGCCCACCCATTCACCCATCTATCCATCCACCCATCCATTCATCAGCCATCCATCTACCCGTCCATCTACCCATCCATCCATCCTTTGGCCCATCCATCCATCCATTCACCCACCCACCCATCCACCCCTCGTCGACCCACCATCCACTTGGTGAACACCTGTACAGCAGCATTCTTTGTGTATTAAGTCTGGGCTGGGTGCCACACACCAAATTGGGAGCCAGAGGCAGAGCTGGCCCTCGCGGAGTGTTCAGACTGTCAGGGGAGCTGCATATTAAACAAACATGCCCACAAAGATGAACACATCGCTGTTTGCTAAGTGCTGGGGAGAAGCAGCCCAGATGCTGTGAGCGGCGTAACAAGGACTGTCTCTCTTGGGGGTGTTCTCTATGCCCCAGGGAGCTGTGGGCAGAAAACCTGCAGAGACAGCCCCCTGGGCTTGGCCTCAGGGGACAGAGGCTTCCAGAAAAAGCATGAATTCTCCTCAAGGGAGCCAGCTGGCTTGGCGAGGTTGCAGCCAGCCCACTTGCCCCTCAAAGGAGAAGATCCTGGGGGCCTGGCTGTAGCAGGAGGTAAGGGGGATCTTTGGAAAGCCTACCCCTCGATTCACTTTGCAAGCCGCCCAGCTGGTGCCGGAAGCCTCCAGGAACCACATGGGAGCTTTAGGAGAAATAACGAGAGCGGTTATTTCAGGAGGAGGAACGGCATGAGCAGACGGGAGGAGGTGGGGAACAGCAGGCAGGCCCAGGAAGGCGGCAAGGAGAGAAAAGAGGAGAGACTGGGTGCAGCCTGCGGGGATTTCATGGCGCCCTGGCGAGGCTCAACTCCCACCTTACGCCAGTATCAATAACTGCTGCCACGTAAGCAAACCCACGGTGCCCAGAAAGGCGCGTGCAGAGTCTCATCCCTTCCTCATGAGATCCAGTAAGATCATTACTGCTGAAGCCCATTTTACAGAAAGACAAAGGAAGGTCAGGGGAAATGAAGCCTATCTTCCAGGAAGGATGGGGAGACGATCCCAAGGCTCTGGGCTCCATGGCCCACGCCCTTAACACTCCCAGACTATGCCCACGAAGCAGTCGGAAGACATCTGAACAGGTGGTGGGCGAGGCCCACGCTGTCTCCACCTGCATCTCGTCTGTCTCTCCCACTGAATCCAGATGTCCTCGGCCTGTCAGTCACGGAGCTCCGCCTGACACCAGCACAGAGGGGTTCCTAGGGAATCTCGCGGGTAAGTCAAAATAGGAGCAAAGACTTCTCGTGCCACAGCCCCATAAGGTGGATACTGTCATCATCCCCGTTGCACAGACGGGGAAACTGAGACACAGCTAGCAGTCGGTGACGCTGTAATTCACCAGGCAACGAGTAAATAAGTAAATCAGTGAACTAATGATTGAGTAGGTGAGTGTGTGTAGTGAAGAACGAATGAATGAATGAGAGAAGTGAGATATTGGAGAGGGCACAGAGGGAGTGAAGGAGAGAAGATGGGCGGCTCCTTCCTCCCATCCACACCTCGTCCCACCTCTAGCTTCCGGGAAAAGACCCCCTGTTCTCTCCTCCTGGGGAAAATTGAAGATGCTCTACCAAACGGTTGCCTAGCAACAGCACCCTCACCCCGGCCAGCCCCGCCCACTTTCCTGGCTGACCAGGGATGGGGTAGCAGCCGGCCCTGAGGGCCTGGCCCCTGGCAGCCAGGGAGTGGAGGCCCTGGGGAAGAGGAGGCCAGAGACCAGGGAGGTGACCTGGGTGGGCTCTGAGAGCGGGAGGAGCCCCTCCAGGGAAGGTGGTGTGGACCAACCCTTAGACACTGAGCGTGGAGCAGGGGAGGGAGAGATGCTGAAGTCCTGGGTTTCTGTAGATCTTGGAGGAGTCTCTTCCCTTCCTGGATCTGCTTCCTCTTCTGCAGACAGGTGACATAGTAGCCGGGCGTGGTGGCGCACACCTGTAATCCTAGTACTTGGGAGGCTGAGATAGGAGGATCACAGGTTTGAAGCAAGGTTCTCAGCAACTTAGCAAGACATTGTTTCCAAATAAAAAATAAAATAGGAGCCAGGTGTGGTGGCGCACGCTTGCAATCCCAGTACTTGGGAGGCTGAGACAGGAGGATCGCAGGTTCGCAGCCAGCCTCAGCTACTTAGTGAGGCCCTCCGCAACTTAGTGAGACCCTGTTTCAAAATAAAGAATAAAAAATAGGGCTGGGGGTGTAGCTTGGAGGTAGAATGCCCCTGGGTTCAATCCCCAGCACCACATACACACACACACACATTGAAGGGGGACATAGCGCCTGCTCCCTTATGGGGATGGTTGAGGCTAGAACAGAACACAGAGGGCTTTGCGTTGGAAGGGTACAGACTATTTTCACAGAATATATATTTTCACAGAATATATTTTCACTATTTGCACGGAATATGCAGTTTATCTCTAAATGAGAAGGAATCTCAGCACAAAAACCTCTCCCCCTGCCCTCCAAGAGAGGACGGGATGCCCGGGATGCAGGCTTGGAGGGGTCCCTGAAGAGGCAGCCCTGGCTGGGCTCTGAAGGACTTCTCTAAGTGGAGATGGGGACAGGGAGGAGGAGGGCGTTCCTGGCTGAGGAACAGCCATGCTTGCTTCCATTTATTCCTGGTGAGACGCATTTGCATCTAATCCTCACTGCAGCCCCACGAGCCTGGGATTAGTGCTCCAACTTCACTGGAAAGGAAATGCTGGCACAGAAAGGCAAAGGGACCTGCTTGAGGTCACACAGCGGGCGAGCAGCAGAGCCAGGTCCAGCTGGCTTTCCCTGCATTCTGCACGCTCGGAGAAGACAGTGGCTCATGTGGGGGGAGCAAGAGCAAGAGATGCAGCCACGGAGCACACAGGGGCCCCTGTGTGGGCCAGGAAACACAGCAAAGGAATGTGGGCTGTAGGCAGGGGCAATGGGGAGCCATTGATGGTTCCTGAGCTGGGTCCTCGGGTCCCTTGGTGCCACCCTAGGCCATCTGTCTCCACCTCCTACACTTGCCACTCTTTGCATCCATCCATCCACCCCACCCTCCACCCCCGCCGCATCTCAACCACCGCGAGAAACCATGTGTGACGGCGGAGAATGTAAAAATATACGTGCAATTGAAAAACAACGGGCTGACAGCACGCAGCTATAAATACTCCGCCGGGTGCGGAAGCGTCCCTCCAGTCCTGCTTCCTGCGCCCGAAGAGCGGGGGCACCGTGCTGGGCAGGTGGAGAGGGGGCTCAGGAAGGGAAAGGGACCAGGAACGGCCACTGGCAGACCTACTTAGTGCCAAGCTCTTCGCAAGCCTTCCGTCCCCGAGTCCCCACGAGACCCCGCCCCCGTGAATCACTCCTGCTGTCCCCACTTCACAGACAAGGAGACAGAAGCACCCAGAAGTGGGTCAGCTGGCCGAGGCCACTCAGCCGCACAGCGAGTCAGCGGCGAAGCTCTGCCCGGCAGGAGAGGCCAGCTCTCTGGAAGTGGGGAGAGCCAGCTGCAAATCCTTGTCCAAGGCCAGACAGAGCTAAGGCTCCCAGGTGCTCTCCTGCCTCCACACCTGCCATGGCTCCCTATTGCCCTCCATATGATGAACAGACTCCTTGGCCTCTGCCTCAGCCCACCCTCCGGCCACTGCCCCAGGTCTCTGAGCCGCAGCTGCACCGATCTCCTCTCAGGACCTTTCCAGGGCGAGCGTTCTGCCTCAGCCTCCTCCGCTCCCTTTGCCAGGCATCCTTTCCCTCTGGGCGCCTCTGCTTACACGCGGCCTCCTGGGGAAGGCTCCCCGGCTTCCTCCGCGGCTCAGGACCTCACTGACCTGCGCTAGCGTGCTTTCCCTGCAAGACCCAGCACAGCTATAATCATGTGGGTTGTGCAGGGTAACCACAGCCGGTGACCGGCAGAACCAGGACCAGCCGCAGCCACTGTGGCCCGTGAGTGGCCGGCTGCGCGGAGGACCAAGAGAGGCCTCCTCCGCAGCAGGGGGAAGAAGCTGCCTTCTTTCTGATGGGGACCAAGGCCTGGCAATGACAGCAGTGCGACATGGCCTTGGGGCTCCCTGAAGACAGTCTGGAGGTGATAGGTGAAAAGGGACTGGGAAGGGGACTGGCCTGGGGCTCTGGAAAGAGGAGGAAGGGTCATGGAAGGGACTCCCCAAGGCCCGGGTTGGCTCCACCTCTGGGACCTCCATTGGATCGGCTCCCCAAGGGCAGCCTCAGCCCTCGTGCACCTCTGGCCAGGGAGCGGCTTACAGGCAAGGCCGCCAGTGGGGTTACTTGCTCATTTTCAGGCCTTCCCCCATGGAGTAGCAGATAGGCGGGCAGGGCTCACTATAGAAATATTATATGACCCTCACATGCAATTTTTAATTTTTGTATGTGCTACTGGGACTGAACCCAGAAACATCCTACCTCTGAGCTACACCTCCAGTCATATTTTATTTATTTATTTATTTATTTTTACGGTACTGGGGATGGAACCCAGGGACATTCTACCTCCAAGCTACACCCCCAGACCTAATTTTTATTCTTTATTTTGAAACAGGGTCTCAAGAAGTTGCAGAGGGCCTCACTAAGTAGCTGAGGCTGGCCGTAAACCTGGATCCTCAGGTCTCAGCCTCCCAAGTATTGGAATTACAAGCGTTCGCCACCACGCCTGGCTCCTATTTTGTTTTTTTAATTTTGAAACGGGGTCTCATTGAGTTGCTGAGGGACCTAGTTACGTCGCTGAGGCTGGCCCCAAACCTATGATCTTCCTGTCTCAGCCTCCCAAGTACTGGGACTGGGAGTATGCACCACCATGCCCAGCTTCTCTAACTTTTTTTTTTTTTAGACAGTAACTTAGTGAGGCTCTCAGCAACTTAGTGAGACCCTGTTTCCAAGTAAAAAAATTAAAAAATAGGGCTGGGGGTGTAGCTCAATGCCCTTGGGTTCAATCCCCAGTACCAGGAAGAAACAACAACAACAAAAAAAACCCTGACTTCTTCCTATCAACCTTGATGCCTCAGACCCTGGCTCCACAACCCAACAGCCTGTGACCTTGAACAAGACGCTTCCCTCTGCTGTGCCTCAGAGTACAGGGGTCAGAGTAATGCCAACCTCATGGGATTTGTTGAGCCAGGGAAATGCGTCAACGCACACAAAGAGCTCAGGAGAGTGTCAGGCACGTTGTGTGTGCTAGAAGAGTGGTAGAAATTGTCCTTAGCCTTCACCAGGGACTGGTTCTGCGGTTTAGATGAGGTGAGGAGGGTGGCGAGGGTTTGCAAACTCTGAAGTCCTCCCTGGAGAGGCGCGCGCCTTTTGGCTTCAGAGGACGCTGTGAACTCTGCGACGCGTCCTTCTTGCAAAGCCTCTTGTAAATGTTGCCGCAGGAGGGAGGCTATTGTGGATTAGCTTTTTATAATCCGAAAAGCACTTCAAAATCATAAATCACTTGGGGGACCGTAGTGCTCTCTGTAAGTGCTTTCTAGACTGTTGAGTGCTGTGCAAGTCAGGGACAAGTGGCCTTTCAAAGACATGGGCCAGGAGCAGGCTGGAGAAAGTGAGCAGCCAGGGCGCATAAAAACCCAGCCGCTCCCCTCTGCGCTCCTCGCCGCCCCGCCAGCCGCCAGCGGTGCAGAGTCGGTGTAGATTCCAGTGACTCTGCTTCCTGCCTGGAAGCCGGGGAGGCCTCTCTGCACCCTGACTTGCCAAACGGGCTGAGGGAGCAGGAGCTGGAGTCTTCCTTGCATTCATGCCTTTCCTGGTTTTCTTCTGCTTTCTACCACAAAGGCAGAAACTTGACAGTTTTTTCTTTTTGTGGTACTGGGGATTAAACCCAGGGGCATTCTACCTCCGAGCTACACCCCCAGCCCTATTTTTACTCTTTATTTTGAAACAGGGCCTCACTAAGTAGCTGAGGCTGGCCTCAAACCCGGAACCTCAACCTGGATCCTCTGGTCTCAGCCTCCCAAGTACTGGGATGACAAGCTTGCGCCACCATGCCCGGTTACTTGACACCTTTTAAAGATCTCCTTCTTGTGCTGGAGAGATGGGCCTCCTGACCTTGCTTTGTCCTGCACCACAGACCCCCATCAGTGAAGGAATCGCAGGTGTGAGCCTAGGGCAGGCGGAAGCCCCGCCCGAGAGCCACTGGAGGGCAGTGCAAAGGCCCGGGGCTGGGAGGCTTCTGGCTTTCAATCCCAGCTCTGCCACCTTCTCATCTGTGAACTTGGACTAGTTCCTTTCCTCCTCTGAGCCCTAGTCCCTCCACTATAACATGGGGTCCATAACACTCATTGTGTGTGTGTGTGTGTGTGTGTGTGTGTGTGTGTGTGGTTAGGTGGCCTGGTGTGCAAGCAAGTTCTGTCCCTTCCTCTAACCACAGGTCTTCCAATAAGGGAGAAATAGAAGGCAAGGCAGTTTCCGCAGGGTGGGGATTTGGAGTGTGGGTTTTTAAACCAAAAAGACCTGGGTTCAAATCCTGCCTTTGTGACATACCAGCTGTGTGTCTTTAAGCAAGTCACATTACCTCTCTGAGCCTCTATTTCCTCTGATGTAAAATGGGCACAATAATAGTCTCTACTTCATAAAACGTCTGCAAGAGGCCAGGGAATGTAGTTCAGTGATAGAGTGCTTGTCTAGCATGCACAAGCCCTGGGTTCAGTCCCCAGCATTGCAAAACAAACAAACAAAAACTTTGCAAGGATTCAAAGACACAATACTTCAGGCACAGGCCTGGTGCTGAGAACTGCTCAATAGATGGTGGCGATGGCGCCCCTCCCCAAGCTGTCCACGATACCCCACACTTCTTCACGTGCCTCCTTACTTTGTAGGTGCCAAATAAAAGCCTCTGGACCCCCAGCCAGAGCCCTGCGCCCTGGGGTTCCCTCAAAGCCCCAGAGACCTCTTGGCCACAGCCACTCTCCTGTCCCTGCACTACGCATGTCTCTGGACTGCAAGGTGCGAACCCAGTGTGACTCAGCCCCTCTCTGAGCCCCTCACACAACCATCGGGAAAAACGCAGTCTTTGCTGTGGGTTTCATACACAGAAGAGAGCCTACACTGCAGCCACATGAGCGAGTTGAACAAGTACTCAGGATCCTGCTGCCACACAGTCCGCCTACCCTCTGAGGGCCATCTCTGGCTTGCTCCATCATAGAGCCACTAGTTTTATATCCCTGGAGAGCCAGGGCTGTGGCCCTCCTTCACTATTCCCTCTCCAGCGCCAAGTATGGTACCTGACCCACAGCCAGCAGCTCTGAAATATGTGGTGGGTAAATGAATGAATGAGAGGGGAAGAGGCTGTGGAGACAGTTACAAACCGTGTGGTTGTCCAGTGCCCTTGGTTGGCAGAGGTCAGTTCTGGACCAAGGGAACTGTATTAGTCAGCATCTTGTTGCTATAACAAAATTCCCAAGGCAACTTAACTTTATAAAGAAAAGAGGTTCAAGGGCATGCCAAGGGCATTAGCTCAGCCTCCATGAGGGTCCTCTCAGCTGCCTTGCATCGTGCAGAGGGCAACAGTGGGAACTGGGGATCACATAGCAGCCAGGAAGCCGAGGGAGCAGGCAAGGCCAGGCGCAGGCTTTATAACAACCTTTATGCCTTCAGAGAGTAGGGTCTCCAGAGAACTCCCATAGGCCCCGCCTCTTATAGGTCCCACCACCTCCGTATTGCCACCCAGAGGACCACGCTTTTAACATTTGGACCTTGGGGACAAACCACACCCACGTCACAGCAGGGATTGATTCAGACCCTCTTATGCTCAGGGCTGCCGTGGAACCATTCTGGACCCCAGAACAAGCCCTGCTCAGTACATGCTTGGCCTCTTCGAGGGTCTTGTGAATGGCAGAACTTGGGGATTCTTTGCTCTTGGCTCTGAGCTTTGCCATCAGCAGTTGTCACCAAGAATGACAAAGATGCTGGGTGTGGTGGCCCACGCCTGTCATCCCAGTACTTGGGAGGCTGAGACAGGAGGATTGCAGGGTCGAAGCCAGCCTTGGCAACTTAGCAAGGCTCTCTGCAACCTAGTGAGACCCTGTTTCCAAGTAAGAAATAAAAAATCAGGCTGACCGGGCATGGTGGCACACACTTGTAATCCCAGTACTTGGGAGACTGAGACAGGAGGATCGCAGGTTGGAGGCCAGCCTCAGCTATTTAGTGAGGCCCTCCACAACTTAGTGAGACCCTGTTCCAAATAAAGGATAAAAAATAGGGCCGGGCGTGGCGGCACATGCTTGTAATCCCAGTACTTGGGAGGCGGAAACAGGAGGATCCGGGTTCGCGGATAAAAAATAAAAAGAATAAAAAAAAATAAAAAGAATTGTAAAAAGAAAACAGTAAATCCTCACCACACCATTAAAATTGGAATCTCAGGGGAGAAGGGGGTCTTCTGAGGGGTTCTAGTGTTCAGAAGTTTTCCATAGAATTCTGGTGTGCAGTTGGCTCTGGGAAACACTGCCCTGTGTCTTCGTCACTCTTGTTTTTTGGTGGTACTGGGATTGAACCCAGGGGCATTCTACCTCCGAGCTACACCCCCAGTCCTATTTTTTTTTTTTTTTTTGCAGTACCGGGGATTAAACCCAGGGGCGTTCTACCTCCGAGCTATACCCCCGGCCCTATTTTTTATACTTTATTTTGAAACCGGGTCTCATGAAGTTGCGGAGGGCCTCACTAAGTAGCTGAGGCTGGCCGTGAACCCGGATCCTCTGGTCTCAGCCTCCCAAGTACTGGGATTACAAGCGTGTGTCACCACGTCTGGCCCCCAGTCCTATTTTTTATTCTTTTTTTTTCTTTTTTGTGGTACAGGGATTGAACCCAAGGGCATCTATCTCCAAGCTACACCCCCGGCCCTATTTTTTATACTTTATTTTGAAACCGGGTCTCATGAAGTTGCGGAGGGCCTCACTAAGTAGCTGAGGCTGGCTGAGAACCCGGATCCTCCTGTTTCCGCCTCCCAAGTACTGGGATTACAAGCATGCGCCACCACGCCCGGCCCTATTTTTTATTCTTTATTTGGAACAGGGTCTCACTAAGTTGTGGAGGGCCTCACTAAATAGCTGAGGCTGGCCTCCAACCTGCGATCCTCCTGTCTCAGTCTCCCAAGTACTCTTTTTACAATTCTTAGTTGATTCAAATATACACCACTGGTCAGAGAAGGGGCTGGGATTCTCAGTGCATGGGTCTATGAATGCCCGTAGGTTTGTACACAAAGGCCTCCACGGGTCAGGCAGTCGTGGGCTGGGATCCCCGGCCGGGTGGTGCAGAGCAACGTCTGTGGGCTCTGCAGCCACCGTAGACCTGGGTTCAAATCCCAGGTCTCCCAGCTCTGTGGCCTTGGGAAAATTGCTTCACCTGACTGAGCTTTGCTTTGTTCCTGTTAATTGGCAATCAGACTTCCTAGCACACGGGTTGCTTGGGAGTAATTAGTAACGGAACGTTGTAGGACTTTGGAGTGGGTGCTTCATGAAGCGTGGTTCTGTGGCCTTCCTGAATGAGCTTGGGGGCAGGAGTGAGGACACACATGGCCCCAAAGCTGGTGGGACGCGTACTGGACCGGAACCAAGGAGGTACGCTGTGGTCCATCACGAAGGGTTGCCCTGGCCCAGTCGTGCCATCGCGGAGCCTGGAGGACCCCATTTAGCTCAACCCTGGGAGGCAGCTACAGGTAAGCTTTGGGAGCAGATTGGCCTGCCTCAGCCATCATCTGGGGCAAGGCACACAGCCTCTCTGAGCCTCGGTTTCCTCTTCTGAGCCTCGGTTTCCTCGTCCGTTGGTGTGTGCGCCTCTTCCCAGTTCTGCATTCATTGATGTCATACTGGTAGTTTGAAATCAGCCATAGTGGGAGAATTTAAACCAAGGTAATTGGCAAACATTACAAATCAGTGCGCATAGTCATAGTCCGATTCCTAGCATACTACCTGGACTCAGATAATGATGCCTTTCATGAAGAGTACTGGGAGAGTCAGCTGTTGCCTCTCTTTGTTTTTTTTGTGTTTTTTTTTTTTTTGTGGTACTGGGGATTGAACCCAGGAGCATTCTACCTCTGAGCTACATCCCCACCCCTATGCCCTAATTTTTATTTTTTATTTCGAAACAGGAGGGCCTTTTTCAAAGGGCCTCACTAAGTTGCTGCAACTTAGTGAACCTGCAATCTTCCTATCTCAGCCTCCCAAGTACTGGGACAAACTTACACCACCACCATGCCAGGCCTTTCTTTCTTTCTTTCTTTCTTTCTTTCTTTCTTTCTTTCTTTCTTTTTCTTTCTTTCTTTCTTTCTTTCCTTTTCTTTCTTTCTCTCTTTCTCTTACTGGGGATTGAATCTGAGGCAGCTCTACCTCCAAACTACACCCCTAGCCCTTTTTTGTGGTACTGGGGATGGAACCTAGGGGCATTCTACCTCTGAGCTACACCCCCAGCCCTATTTTATTTTTATTTTGAAACAGGGTCTCATTAAGTTGCAGAGGCTGGCCGTGAACCAGTGATCCTCCTGTTTTAGTCTCCCAAGTACTAGGATTACAAGCATGCACCACCATGCCCAGCTCCCCTAGCCCTTTTTCAATTTTTTATTTTGAAACAGAATCTCACTAAGTTCCTACAGGTCTCACTAAGTTGCTGAGGCTGGCCTCGAACCTGTGATCCTCCTGTCTCAGCCTCCCAAGTACTGGAATTACAGGCATCTACCACCATGCTTGCTCCACTGCTTCTTTTCCTAAGCACTTCACTCAATACCTGGGACCCAGTGGGCCTTAACACATGCTAGTGAAACATACTTAACATTTGTCAGCCATTACTTTGTCCCTGGCTTGGTGTAAGATGCTCACATCTGTCATCTCAGATAACTTTACAGCTCTAGGAAATTTCTGGAGTAGGAAATTCAGGCTCAGACTGGCGTGATGACTTTAAATGCAATTCAGTTTTGCAGGCCTACTATGTGCTAAGTTATTCTTATATACCCATCTCACTACAGCCTCACAACTCCCTTTCCATCATTAATGGGTGAGGAATTAAAGGCCCAGGAAGGGCAAGTGACCTGCGCAAGGTCACACATTTTGTCTGAGCTTCGGTATCAGTCTCAGAACCTGTATCCACCAGTCTGCATCTCTGCTGAGCGCCTTCCCCATCACATCCAGCCGCATCTCCCTCTGGATGAAGGCAGCCTTTGCTGATATGATCTCTCTGGCCCTTTCCGGCCCTTTCCAGCTCTGACAGCCTCGGTATTTAAATCAGCACATGAATATTTCACAAGCATCCCCGGCGAAAATAACCCCCTGCCTGGTTATGTCAGGCTGCAGCCCGGTCCGCTAGGCCACAGCTCTCTTGCTATTTACGAGACATGCAATTCCGCGAGGCCTCCCAGCAGCAGCCCAAGGAATCGATAGTCTTTAAATAAGTAATTAGAGGAACTGAAGACGTGGGCACAGCCGGGAGGGAGCAGGGGAACATCAACGCAGAGTTCTCCCGGTTTCGTTGTGCAGGGCCCCTCTGTCTCTTGGCCAAGTGGTGTGACAGGGCCTGGGGTGAGAGACCCGGAGGACAGGGAAGAATAAGAGCAATTGTTGGCATTGACAGGGCCCTTCCTTTGTGCCAGAATTTGTCTCATTACCACCATCCCAAACATTCCCCTAAAGTCACTAAGGCTCAGAGAGGGAGGTCAGTGGCCCAGCAGCACACAGCACACAATGGAGGTTTCAGTTCTGACTTGGGAGTGGTGCCTTTCGACCTGGTGCTGTTGACATTAGGGCTGGATAACTCTGTGGTGAGGACTGTCCTGCACATCGCAAGACGATTAGCAGCAGCCAGATGCCAGCAGCACGTCCTCTCCACTGGTGACAACCAAAAGTATTTCCAGGCAACATTGCCCAATGTCCCCTAGGGGCCCAAATCACCCCTGGCCGAGGACCACTGGCCTGGACTCTGTGTTCATGTTGCAGCCCCTTCCTCTGCTTTTCAGATAAGCCGCCCCTCTGAGTCAGAGGGGCGGCTCCGGAGCGGAAGCTGGGAGTGAAAACACCAACTTGGCTGTGCAGCCTTGAGTAAGTTCGCAACCCCTCTGTGCCTTAATTTCCTTCTCTGTAAGGTGGGGACCTCCCAAAAGGTTAGTACGTACCTCCCAGTTAGTACGTACAAAGCATTCGGAACTGTGCCTGGCTCACTGTTGTGATCCCAGTGCCTGGTGACCAAGCCCCAGGCCACCTCTGCGGCCTCTCTGGTGCCTCTTTCCTCGGAGCCCGGCAAGGACGATCTTCGGCAACCTCTTCCATTCCTCTGTGCCGTCGTGCTCTTCCTCCTGCCAGCCCTGGAGCAGCTGGGAAAGCAGCAATAGAGAGGGCCTTTGGTCCTGAAGATTCCCAGGGCAACAGGAACCCAAGCTGCCACTTCCTCGGTGAGCACGGGGGGAGGGGAGCAGAGTACATTAGCCAGGAAGCTGCGAAATGCAGGAATGGGCATACCTAGTTTATCAGCAGAGCTGGCCATCACATCTTATTGGATTATAGTGCATGTTTCTGTTATACAGATGTCTTAAAAAACAAGGTCAGCCGGGCCTGGTGGCACATGCCTGTAATCCCAGTACTTGGGAGGCTGACAGGAAGATCACAGGTTTGCGGCCAGCTTCAGTTGCGTAGTGAGGCCCTCCACAACTTAGTGAGACCCTGTTTCAAAATAAAGAATAAAATAGGGCTGAGGGTGTAGCTCGGAGGTAGAATGCCCCTGGACTATTTCCCAAGTACCACAAAAACAAAAACAAACACACAAACAAAAAACTCAGTCCTCCCTCGCTGTCCTTTTTCCGGTGCCTGTGAGAAGTGGTGTCCAGAAATTCATCCTGGGCCTGTTTCTACACAGTCAGCCCCTAGTGCAGGATTGCGCGTGAGAGCGAGTGTGTGTTTGTGCGCCCAGCTTTGCCCTCCCTCCCCAGGAGGAAGGACCCCTAGACGTTACTAGTCCAGCCTCTTCGTACAGTTCAGGAAACTGAGGCCCGTTGGGGTGGAGCTTTGTCCAGGATCATTGGACAACGTGGTTCAGCAACTGTCTTCTGAGGGTGCTAGAGTCACCGGAGTGCTGGGAGGGAGTCCCCATCTCAGTGGCACAGGAGAGCTGCCGTCCCCGCTCACAGGGCGGGTGTTCCTGTTGGGTGGCAGGCCCTTCTATGGGTGGGAGGTCCCCCCGCCTTGTGGCACGTCCTCCCCGCGAGCCTCCGAATGGTCTGCTTTCATTCGGGCCAGGGAAGGACTTGGAGGACTGCCCGTGGGAGGTTTTTATAGGCCAGGCCTGGAAGTGGCCCAGGTCACTTCTGCCTGCGTTCCATCTGCCAAACCTGAGTCACATGCCGCACCTACCCACAAGGGAGCTTGGGAAACGCAGCCGTGTGCCCAGGCGACCGGGGCCTGGGGCCTGGGCTGGAGGCTGGAGGGGCAGAGAGAACCAAGATAGGGACCTGGTTTCACATTGCTCAGGGTCTAATGGCAGGAGGTGGGGGTGGGCTGGCTGCAGCAAACACAGGGAACTGATGTCCCAGCAGAGTAAGCCTCCACCCATTGATCATGGACGTCCATGGGGACACCCTCCCGTCCCCGTCCTCGCTAACTCAGCAGTCCTTGTTTCTAAAGGGCTGTGGAGAAGCAACTGGAAGGTGTGGTCTGTTTCCTGAAAGGCCCTATTCTCTGCCTCGGGCCCAGCAGTATTTTCTTTTGGGGAGAAAAGAGGGAGATGCTGTCTTTGGGGTTGTGTGTCACTAGACACCACTGTAGGCCTGAGCGCCCAGCAAGGGAGCACTAGAGATGACACAACTTAGTTCACTTGCACACACGTGTGCTTTACCACTTTGGTTGACCAGCATCTATTTGGGGGAAGCCCAAGATGGTGAGAGGCACCCCACCTCCCATTGCAGAAGGTGAATGAGGCTAATATCTGCCTCCCAGAGACGAGAATGTGGACAAATGGCCTCTAGCATGGCTGAGTGGACATACTGTCCCAGCACTTGAATCCCCAGTAACACCAGGGCACGGGGTCAGTGGGCTGCTTACAGGCTGTGGCACGTCATCTCCACAGCTCCAGGTGCCAGTAGGGGCCACAGCAACCAGCTGGCAGGCAGCAGCCGCCCTCCTGGCTCCGTGGCAGGCTCACCTCTCTGGGTGCCCGTCAGGCCTGCTCTTCCAGTTTCCCTGTCAATTGCATAAGACACTTGATCTATTCCCAAACAGCTCCTTTTGGTGACCGTGACCTAGAGCCAGTCTTTGCTACCAGCAGGCTGATGAGGCCTTGGTGCTGTCCCTGGGTCACTGACTGGTCCCCACCAGGAGTTCCTTTCCAGCCCGCTTCTCCAGGCCCAGCTCAGAGCCCAGATGGTTCTAACACCTTCCATCCTAAGGCCACCGCTCCATCTCCTTCCTCCAGGAGATTCTGAGCAAACCTAACTATCCTGTCTTTTCAAAGTCCTCAAGGGGGCTGTAGACAGAACTATCATAATCGGTTTTCTCTGACATCCTGTGTATTTTATTTTTGCATTCATTTATTTATTGTGGTACTGGGGACTGAACCCAGGGTCATTCTACCTCTGAGCTACACCCCAGCCCATTTTATTTTTTGTTTCAAAACAGGGTCTCACTAGGTAGATGAGAGTCTCACTACTTGCTGAAGCTGTCCTTGAACCTATGATCTTCTTGTCTCAGCCTCCCAAATACTGGGATTATAGATGTGTACCACCATGCCTGGCTATTTTGTACATTTAAAAATGTGACTCTCAAACCGGGCGTGGTGACGCATGCTTGTAATCCCAGTACTTGGGAGGCTGAGACAGGAGGATCCGGGTTCGTGACCAGCCTCAGTTACTTAGTGAGGCCCTCCACAACTTAGTGAGACCCTGTTTCAAAATAAAGAATAAAAAACAGGGCTGGGGGTGTAGCTCAGAGGTAAAATGCCCCTGGGTTCAATCCCTGGTACCGCCAAAAAAAAAAAAAAATGTGACTCTCAGCCAGGGACAGTGGCTCATGCTTGTAATCCCAGTACTTGGGAGGCTGAGACAGGAAGACCACAGGTTCGAGGCCAGCCTCAGCAATTTAGTGAGACCCTGTTTCAAAATAAAAAATAAAAAGGTCTAGGAGTGCAGCTCAGTGGTAGAATGCCCCAGGTTCAATCCCTAGTACCAACCCCCCCAAAAGAAAAAAACTGGACCTGGGGGGTGATGGTCGCGGTCTCCCTGGTGAGGACTGCAGAGCCAGAGCCAGGCTGGTTTTTTGCAAAGTAGGAGGAGCCAGTTTGAGTGGGGGGCTGCTGGAGAGGGGGACAGGGAAGGAGCTGGCTGGGTGGTACTCACGGCAGTACTGGTTACTAAGGGCCTCCTTCACTTCCCATTTTCTGCCTCCGTTAGCTAAAGATGGAGCGTGCAGCTGTCTGCCTCCTTCCTGCCGAATCCCTAGGGACTGCACAGGGTAGGCACACAGTGGAGGCGACTGCTCTCCACGGGGGTGTCAGCAGGTGCCTGGGGTGGGAGGTGCTGATCACGGAGGAGAGTTCTCTGGATGCCCACAGCGGGGAAGAGAGAGTGGCTGGAAGGGGCTTACCTGTCCAGATAAACATGAGGGCTCCTATGAGCGGTGGCTGTGCTGGATCTGAAGCCCCTGTGTCCCTGATAAAGGCCAGGGCTCCATCCAGGTGTCATCCAAGGAAGTCCATGTGTGGGTGTCCCTGTCTGTAGAGACCCCAATAAGGAAATCAGGCTCTCCTCCCACCCCGCCCAACGACTCTCCCAAAAATGTCCTCACAGGTGTTACCCATCGGTCCCCCTGCGGCTAGCTCCAGCAGACCCCTCAGCCCCGATTCTCCCTGACCTCTGCTGTGTTCTGCGTTCTGACCTTGACCCGCGCTATTCCTCCCCGGTGGCTCTTTCTCTGTCCCTCTCAGGGTCTCTTCCTGGGCACATGGTCATATCTGGGAAGTTGGTGGCCTTCCAGTGTCTCTCCTGAGTCCTCTCGTGGTTCAGTGACCACCTGGACAGCCTCATCCTTTAGAGCAGGGGATCCCAAATGCCCACCTCCCATCAGCTCCAGACCAAATTATCCCACAGCTGGCCCAGGCTCCCCGGGGACACCTTGGACCCAGAGACATCCCCTCGTCCCCCTGCCACGCACCGTGGGCACCCTCACCGGCACTTACACAGCGCTTTCCCTGTCCCTACCCTACAAGGGGGGAATTTCCAGCCTCAGAAGGAACCAGGCTCTGAGCTGGGCATGACTGAGCAGCACTTTGGCCCACCTGACCCCAGGGTGGCACCGTTTGATTAGGGCTGGGGGGGGGCGGTGCTTCTCACCTCTGACCCCCAGGCCTCCTGGGGCTGGGGCAGTGAATGGTGACCAGATTGATTTGTACCACGCTTGGAAGTCAGCGGTCAGCTGCTGACCACACCGTCAATTATTCAGGCTCCCTGGGATTATGCCGAGAGCCACGGTTTAACTAAACAAGACTGCATTGTCCGCGGAAGCTGGGCAGGGTGGACAGCCAGCCCTCGCCAGCCCTCCCCGGCAGCCCCGCAGACACCTGCCCGGGCCCCTTCCCACCCCTCCCCCGGTCCTCAGACCTCCACACAGGACTGGACCAGCCACCCAAAGTCCCCTAAGGCAGGTTTCAATTCAGTCCCACAGGACCCAGACTTCCTCCTCACGTCACCAGGACAAGCGCACTGGAGAGGCGAGAGGCTGGGAGCCACTAGTACACTTGTGTGTGAGAGTTGGCAGGGGACTGTCATTAGGAGCGAGATCTATCTGCCGTTGTCAACAGTAACAACTAGAATGTTAAATGTGCTTTCAAGTTCACAAAGCTTTCAAGGACACGCGTCATCCTGTGGCCTCAAGTCTCCTTCTGAACCAGGGGAACCAGGGGAACCAGGCTGTGCATAAATAAAAACACATTCATTCAGCTGTCGTTTATGGAGCACGCCAGGCACTTCGTAAGTGCCACAAGAAGGGGGGGGTGCATCCATTACTGCCCTCAAGTAATAGTACTGAGCACTAAGAACAGGGGAATGGTAAGCACCGGGCGTGGTGGCGCACGCTTGTAATCCCAGTAATCCCAGTACTTTGGGAGGCGGAGACCGGAGGATCGGGTTTGCAGTCAGCCTCAGCTCTCTCTCTCCCTGTCTCTCTCTCTCTCTCTCTCTCCCCCCCACACACTTAGTGAGGCCCTCCGCAACATCGTGAGACCCGGTTTCAAAATAAAGTATAAAAAATAGGGCTGGGGGTGTAGCGCGGTTCAATCCCCGGTACCGCAAAAAAAAAAAAAAAAAAAGGGAAATGGCGGGGTGGCAGAGACCGGTCTAAACACTCTGTGTGCTTCCACGCACAGTACCTCTCAACAACCAGTGAGGATTTTACAGATGAGGCACAGAGAGGTAAAAAAATGTGCCCAAGGTCACGCAGCTTATATAAATGTCAGAGCTGGATTTGAACCCAGGTGTGTGTGATTTGCTGGCCCTGCTCTCACCTCTGCTCAGTGAGGGAGGTGGGTGGACGTTAGGTAGACAATCACATAAGTAATGATCTAAGGACAGAGCTGTGGAGGAGACGCCAGAGGCGCTACAACAGGAAGGACCAATCTATCCAGGATGTGTGATGGGGGGTGGTGACAATCAGAGAAGGCTTTCTAAAAGTATCTTTTATACTCAGACCTTTTTTTTTTTTTTTTTGGTACTGGGGATTGAACCCAGGGGTGTTCTACCTCTGAGCTATACCCCCAGCCCCACTTTATTTTTATTTTTCAAAACAGGGTCTCGGTAACTTAGGCTCTCAACAATCTAGTGAGACCGTTTCCAAATAAGAAATAAAATTGGGCTAGGGGTGTAGCTTGGAGGTAGAATGCCTCTGGGTTCAATCCCCAGTACCAAAAAGAAAGAAAAAAAAAGAAGGAGAAGAAGAAAAAGAAGGAGAAGAAGAAGAAGAAGAAACAGGGTCTCTAAATTGCAGAGGCTGGCCTCAAACCTGCAATCCTCCCAAGTACTGAGATTATAGGCGTGTACCACCATGCCCAGCTAATGATGAGACCTTCCAAGTGTGAAGACCCCGAGGCTTCAGCATCCTTGCCAGAACAGCTTTCAGCCTGACAGGGGGGGTGGGCAGGAGCGGAACGGCTGAGCCCCAGCGCCCCTCCCCCTCCAAGTGCCCACTTCCTCTTTGTCCGGTATTTTTAGGTCTTTTACTTTCCAACACCACCAGCTGGGCTAGCAGAGTCTGGGCCTTCCCAGGTCAGGTTGTTTATAATCTCCCCAAGGGGGTCTCCGTCATGGCCCCTTGCTTAGAGACTGGGACTGCAGACCCCCCTGGAAGCCCAGCCGGAGACCCCAGCTTCTTCTCCGATGTAGTTAGCAGCCACTCCACATGGGGCCCTGGACCCAGGCTCAAAGGCCAGCTGACACTGGTCCCCCTGCCTCCCCCTCTGTCTGCCTCTCTCCTTCCCACCAGTTTCAATCCACTCCACTCCGATGACACCGCTCTGCGCCAGACACAGGCTGGGCGCTGGTAAGACATCTAAAAATGACAGCAGGGCCATTAGCCTCCTGCGCGCTAGAGTCTGGGGGAGCACGTATGATTCATAGTGCAAACTGGGGCATGTGTGCAAGTGAAAGGGTGCTATTACTAGTTATTAATTATTAATTTTGCCAGCACCACAGTGCAAGCCCAGGCAAACTGAGATTCACAACAGGAGGATGGGAAAACGAGGAGCAATGTGACAAATTGAGGACAGGTGGAAGGGCATCACAGTCAGAGTGAAGCATGTGCAGGCATGTGGCAAGTTTAAGGAAGGCGGTAGAATTTAGGATGACAGTACATGGGTCCCATGCCCCATTCCTGAGCCATGGAGAAGGAGTGGAAGGAGAGCCCAGGTAGGCAAACATGGACAGTTTGAAAAGCCTGGCGGCTCTGCTACCCCTGTGTCCACAGCAGGCATCACTAATCAATTGTAGAACTCTCCTTCCCGTTGAGCCCTGACTTAACCTCACAGCCCTCAGCATTGTGCTCTTGGGGCCCGTCACTGCCAGTTGTCAAGTTGCCACTGGGGGCTAGGCAGTGGGTCTGAGCGTGACCCTCGATGGACATGAGGTCAGAGGCCAACTTGACAGAAGCCTAGAATTTAAGAGTAAGGGCTTAGATGTTATTTTCTAGGTACTAGGGAGCCATCAGAGCATGTGAAGGGAGAGTAATGGGACAAAACTAAGCTCTGGGAAGGTCACTGCCAGTGGGGGGAAGGAACTGGGGCAGAGAAACTAGCCAGTTCCCATGGCCAGGCCCTGACCCTGAACCAGAACCAGGTATAGAGAAGTGGGTCTGGTGGACCAGGAGAGGCAGGGCGGGGAAAAGAAGAAGGCGGCTAGGATGACTCCCGGTTTCTGGATGTCTGGGAAGGTGTTCTTGGCAGGGCAGGTGTAACAGCACCGTGGGAGGTCTTGATAGGAATCTTCTGGCCCAGAGGTCACCTGGCAGTGAGGGCCACAAGAGGAGAGGAGCCAAACTGGTTTGGTGGGTTTTACCAGCAACAACACCAGAGCCTGGAAAATTCGCCTTTAGAGGAAATGAACCATCACCAGAGTGTATTCTCCATCCCCCCCTGGGGACACTGCAGGGGAGGGGACACCTGCACTGGTCCCCCTCCCCGGGGCTGAGGAGTGGGAGCCGGGGTGCCACTCCACATGTGGAGGCGGCCGCAAGGAGAGACTGATGTGTCAACACCTGGTGAGATGTCTGCTCAGCCACGAGGTGCCACCTGCCCCAGGGCCACCAGAAAGGGCCATAGTGAGGCAGTGCCAGGGAAGGACACTTGGGTTCTGGCTCCTAGGAGGCAGAGAGGTTGGGAGTAGAGGCTGCAGACTCGCTGGCACCCTCTCAGTGTGGATCCAAGAGTCCCAAAGTCGAGGCATGTGGCAGGGGGCCAGCTGAGGGTCATGGAAGGTGTCATTGGGTCTGGGGAAGGGCTGAGAATGGAGTTCCTGGTCAGTGGGGCTGTGGCATTCTCCACCTACAACCACCAGGCCACCAGGCCATGAGCTAAGTCCACCGCCGCCAGACTTCCAGGTGGGGAACCAGGACTTTCTGGTCATGTGTCAGGAGGGAGACAGCTGTTTGAGTCAAGTCCGAGCCTAAAGTTTTAAAACAACCAGATCTTAAGCAGAGTGAGGTTGTTTTAATAATCAAGAGTGTCTGAGCCGGGCGTGGTGGTGCACACTTGTAATCCCAGTACTTGGGAGGCTGAGACAGGAGGATCTGGGTTCATCGCCAGCCTCAACTACTTAGTGAGGCCCTCCGCAACTTAGTGAGACCCTGTTTCAAATTAAAGAATAAAAAATAGGGCTGGGGGTATAGCTCGGAGGTAGAATGCCCCTGGGTTCAATCCCCAGTACCGCAAAAAAAAAAAGAGTGTCTGAAGAGCTGGGCATGGCGACTCATGCCTGTAATCCCAGTACTCAGGAGGATGAGACAGGATTGCAGGTTAGAGGTTAGCCTCAGTAATTTAGTGAGACCCTGTTTCAAAATACATAGGGCTGGGGTGTAGCTCAGAGGTAGAATGTGGTTCAACTTCTGGTTCAACCTGTGGGTTCAACCTCCAGTACCAAAAAAAAAAAAAAAAAGAAAAGAAAGTGTCTGAAAGCTAGAAACCAGACCAAGGGTCACCAGAGGTTCCTAACTGGCCAGCAGGAGCTGGTGACAGAGCCTGGTTAGAGTGGCAGTTATCAGAAAACTAGACCTGAGTCATAATGTAACCCAACAAGTGAAAGGCCTTCACAGGCTAATTACAAAGGGAACACAAAAACAGATTGGATTTGAAGGGGAAAAGATTGCTAGAAATAAGGATAGAAAGTGGTTTTGGGGTTTGTTTTGTTTGTTGTTGTTGTTTTGTTTTGTACTGGGGATTGAACCCAAGGGCATTCTACCTCCAAGGTACAACCTCAGCCCTTTTTGATTTTTTATTTTGAAACAGGGTCTTGCTAAGTTGCTGAAGCAGGCCTCAAACCTGCAATCCTCCTGTCTTGGCCTCCCAAGTGCTGGGATTACAGGAGTGCACCACAGTGCCCTGCTGGAAAGAGGTTTTATGGGGTGATATTATGCAGAGGGGGACTCAGGGCCCTCTGACACTGTATTTCCACTCGCCCTTCTCTACGGGGTGGGAGGAGTCATATTTATGGGCAGCAAAGTCCTATGGGAAACGCTGGTCAGTGGTTGGGTTTGGGGAGCCAGCCCCACACCAAGCCCTCTCAAGGTTGGTGTGAGGCCCCTGGAGACCTCTCCCTCCAAGGTCAAATGTGGGTCTCAGGACCTGCCTTACGTGGACCTGGAGCAGTGGGGCACAGGAATGCTTTCTTGGAGGGGGACAGGACAGGACAGGATGGGATGGACAGGATAGGACGGGATGGACGGGACAGGATGGGATGGACGGGACAGGACAGGATGGACGGGACGGGACGGGGTGGAAGCAGCTTCGGCCCTGGTGCGGGTGGGAGCATAGATTAGATGGAAAGGAATCAGAGCCTCAGCATGAGGCCTGGAGACAGGCCAAGGGTGCTGTGGCTCCCTGGGAAACCCACTGTGTGGGGGACCTGGGCCCCAGGCGCTGCTCTCTTATTGGGGGGAGGTGGGGCGGGCGAAGGAGGAGCAGTTGCCCCAGCTTGCTCCCCATGCCTGCAGCTGCAGAAGGTTCAACGTAGGACCCTCTGACCTTGCGGGGCACATTGTTGGGTGAAGGATCCGAGGTCGGGGGCGCTTAAGAGAGGACTCAGGGGTGTATGTGTGAGGGATGGGAATCTGGGAGCCATGAGGACAGAAGGAGACCGCCAGCCTGGGAGTGAAAGCGAGGAGGAGGGAGAGGAGCGGCAGGAGCACGGGCCTTGCAGAAGCCAACATTTAGGAAGGGAGGAAACTGTAGGAACTTGCCCAGGAGCCTGCAGCTGCCAGACCCGGGCCAGACCCCGCCTCTCCCAGAGCCCTTGAGTCTGCCTAGGTGGGCAGCAGGACAAGCTCACCTCCTGCTTCCTGCAGCCCCCGCCTCCGCTCTGGCTGCCTCTCAGGCCCCGCCAGGCCCAGCGTTCCAGAGCTTCTCATCAGTTTACCAGCCTGGTCTCATTCCCTCATCCTGAGTCTCTTGCCAAGTTCTTCCTGGCTCCCCGCCCCTGTGTCCTCTTAGGGAGGGAGCCAGTGGAGGCTGTCTCCAGACCTAGCCCGCACAGAGCCCTGGGACCCTTCCCCCCAAGGGCAGCAAAGCCAGCCGCGATCCAGAGCCCCCTTACAGGTTCATCCGACTTTGTCTTCATGCCCCAGTTGTGACAAGGTTTATGCTCTGGGTTAGCCAGGTGTAGTGATGCACGCCTGTAATCCCAGCACTTGGGAGGCTGAGACAGAGGATCGCAGGTTCAAGGCCAGGCTCAGCAACTTAGTGAGACCCTGTTTCAAATTAATAAATAAAAAGGGCTGGGGGCTTAGCTCAGAAGTTGAATGCCCCTGGGTTCAATCCCCAGTACTAAACAAACAAACAAAAAGATTTAGAACCTCTGGGTCAGAAACCAAGACCCATTCCATACATATATCACCAGCTACCCCAGGCCAAACAGGACCTGGAGCCTCGATTCTCAAACTCCCGCCCTAGGATGTGGGCATGTGCAGGGGTAACTGATGTCCTCAGGGCTGGGGACTCCCTGAGCCTCCCATTGCCCTCTCTAGGGAGCCTGTATGTCATCCGGGGCCTCCCTTTCCATTACTGTTTCAAAAATGTCAGCTTAAACCCACATTCCACAGATGTGAAAGTGCAGGGTGGCCCCCAGCATTTTGGAAAATTCTGGAATGGTTTGAATTTTCACAACTCTCCCACCCGCTCTGCGCCGGGGCTGAGGCTTCTGCTAAATTCATCAGTGTCTGGATCGGCTGCTGACCCAAGCCTGCCGTTCCAATCCTACCCACCGCTGACTGAGCCCTGGGACTCAGCCTGTGCCTTCCTCTATCCCCCCAGAAACCCACTGCAGGAGGCGTCTGTGTGGGAGACAGGTGGGGGAGCTGTGGAACTTGGACGATCCGGTCGGAAAAAGTCCTTTCATCAACCCATCCCCGGGAAATTCTTTCTTTCTTTCTTTCTTTCTTTCTTTCTTTCTTTCTTTCTTTCTTTCTTTCT
>PVJS01019120.1:0-34059 GCA_004027185.1 Glis glis | reverse complement strand
GTCTCACAAAGTTGCGGAGGGCCTCACTAGGTAGAGAGAGAGAGAGACAGGGAGAGAGAGAGAGAGAGAGCTGAGGCTGGCCGCGAACCCGGATCCTCCGGTCTCCGCCTCCCAAAGTACTGGGATTACAAGCGTGCGCCACCACGCCTGGCACTCAACTTCACATTTAGATAATTCTATAGCTTATCCTTTCCAATTACTTGTCCCATCTCACCTAAGTTGTCAAATTTACGTGTGTAGAGTTGTCAGTGGTATCCTCTTATTATCTTTTTGATGATTGGCAGCTCTGTACTAGTATTTGCTGTTTTATTCCTGATAGATGTAATCTGGGTCTTCTTTTTTCCCTCTTTCTTTGTTCATTAGGTATGTTAAAAATGTGTCCATTTTTTGTTATTTTCAATGAATAGATCTTTCTATTTTTATTGTTTCCATGCTGTTGATCTGTTCACATTTTATCCATTTCTACTCTGACTTTATTTTCCCCAATTCTCCTTTCTTTGGGCTTATTTTGCACGTCTTGTTTCTTGAGATAAAAACTTAATTTATTGAATTGAGACATTATCTCATGAAATGTATGAATTTAATTCTATAAATATCTTCTCTAGGCATCTGTGGGGCTCAGAGGAAGTATAGGCTGGCAGTGAGACCATGACCTTGCTCACCCCACGTAGCCACATATGAGCATTTAGTTACATAAGGATGAGCATTTAGTTGTATAAGATGACCTAGGCAGGCCATCCTGCACAGCCATAGATGTGTATATAGTTACATAAGCATGACTAGGTAATAGGCAACACACATGCCATTTTGCCCAGAACCCTATGTAAGGGACAGGTCTGTAAAATAAAGCCATTGTTGTTCTCCTCTAGATGGCGACTCCGTGTGCTTTTTTATCTCGCTGGGGATCTCACCACCAAAACCTCCCCTGAAACCACAGCTGGCCCCTGACAGGCCACCTGACAGCAACTTTTCATGTTTCCCACATATTTTGGTATATTTTTATTACGCTGAATGAAATTTTCTCATTTCCCTTGAGATTTCCTCTTTAACCAATGGATATTTTTATGTGTCTTGTTATCTTTCTGTGATTGCTTTCCATTTTGATTCCACTGTGGTCAGAAAACAAAATCTTTGTAATTTAATTCCTTTATGTTTTCTGAGGTATAGTTTATATCCCAAGATATGTCTACTTTAATAAATGCCCTGTGGGTGCTTGAAAAAAATATGTATTTTCTGGGCCTGTTCACTTGATTTCCATTAGAACCATGGTGTTGCTATGTTTCCCTAAGTTCTTAATGATTTCTGTCTAGTTCTATTGTCAATTGTGGAGAGAAGGGTGTTGAATTCTCCAATTATAATCGTGGCTTTGTCTATTCTTTCAGTTCTATCAATTTTTGTTTCTTTCCCAACTTTAAAAAATAACACATTCCAAAAGTTTATTTTACTAAGTTGTTATTGATATAACACATTTGTAATCATTGCTTAACATATTAATTCTAAATTGACATAAATAATGTGTTGTATTGAATATTTTATTGGTGTACAATTATTTGTTTTGACAATTTCTGCAATCATATCATTAAACATAGATTCCCACACTTCAGAAATTTTTGTACAGATTTCCAAAATTACATTCACTTTTTCTATATGCATGGGAATTTTAAATAGTATACATAACTTGAAGTTGAATATTGCAGATTGTGTGTAAACATTTATCTTCCTTTTCTCTCAAGACCACACTGAATTAATAACAGAGCAATAAAGTAAGAAAAAGCTCAGAGCAACAACGAAAGAGGAATTAGCAGTCTCCATGAGTCTATCATGTTTATTTTTGACAGAGAAGAAACAGGAAAACAAAACTGATCTTCAGGAAGAAAAAACTGAGGGTGTCCCCCAAAATGAGATAAGATGGAATATGTTGAAATGAAACTTAGACTACTTTGCCATTTTTCTTAGAGCTGAATCTGTATATAAGCTGTCTAACATGCACACAGCATCACTTCATTCTGAGTTTTAGATAATGAGGGTCTTGTGTTGTTGTAAGATAATATGGTGATGAAGTCAAATACACTGTTTAGATAAGAAATCAAACTCAGTACATTTACAGATCATTACATATGTTTGATCCTAGAGATTCAGAATTGCTAATATGAGATTTCAATAAGCCTAATTGGAAGTGCAGCAAGTAAAATTAACACTTATTTTTAGAGTTCATTAGTTTCATATTAAATTCTGCAGTATTACTAAGCCCTTCAAAATGAAAAGCATGGCAAATGATATTTAAATGATTATGAAGACTACAGAGAAGGAAGAATCTCCAACTCTTTTAATTATTTTACTAGAAGGAGTAGAAACATGCCAGCTATTAAATAGTTAGCATTCCATAGAGTTTTCATAGAGACATAAATCTTAATAAGTCATCATTACTGATTCTACAAATCACCATCATTAATATTTCTATATAATTATTTTAAACCACATATTGGCTTCTATAGACTTACATACATACCTGCTTAGAAGATTATAAAATACAAATGACATTTGCATTTCTACATATTGTTCTCTAAAAATTTATGAATGAATAACCTTGTAGTTCAACATAGTGTTGCATAATATTTTAATGTATTTATTGTCTTGCTTTACATTCCATTTTAACACAATTGTAATTTTATTGGGTTGAATTAAAGTAGGTATGACTTAAACTTGATAACTGAGAGGTGGTCTGTACAATAAAGAGAGACTGGACTCTCTAAAATGGAATAGACATAGGATGTCTTCATAAAATTTTCTTATTACTCTGAAAGTAGCTGAACATTATTGTCCAAACTTAAATCACCATTTTGATGGATTATTGTTATGTTGTTTTCTACATATCTATTCTATATTTTTCATACTTTTTTGTGTGTGGTGTTAGGTATTGAACCCAAGAACTGACACATGATAGGCAAGCACTATTCCACTGAGTTACATCCCCAGTCCTTTTAAGTTTTTATTTTGTTTTGTTTTTGAGACAGGGTCCCACTAAATTGGCCTCCAACTTGTAATCCTCCTGCCTAAGCCTCCTGAGGTGTTGGGATTATAAGCATGCACCACTGCATGGCTGCTTTATACCTTTGATTACAAACTCTGAGGATTTATAACCTAAGATTTAAAACCTAGGATTTATGTAATAAAATCACATAAAGTATACTTCAGTAGTTACAGTATAAAATAATCTTACTTCCTAACATTTCTGCCACTATCTATATGATTTTTGCGCTGTAAAGATATCAAATGAAAAAAAGGTACACTACGGAAAAGAAAAAGACACTTAACTGGCTCTTTGAACATTATCCTAATGTGATATGAAAAAAAAAATTAAAAGAAAAGATAAATTCAAACATGTTTGGTTAGATAGTTTTCATTCACTTTTGTTTAAGAAACTCAAAAAATAAAAAAAATCCCCCATAGTATAGATTATGCTTTGTCTTTCTTTTTCCAAATGTAGCTTTGCATTTGAAACAAATTTTCTAATTTTCTTCATGAGTACACAATAAATATCTCAAAACTATATTAAATAGTTTCTTTTACAATTTGGAAGGATATTAGAAGTTTTTTAAAAAATGTAGAATGCAATTATCAATATCATTTTTCTGAAAACCACATTTCTCATTTAGTAAACATGCAATTCAAAAATATGATTTAAGAATAATTAGCCGGGTGTGGTGGCACACGCTTGTAATCCCAGTACTTGGGAGGCTGAGACAGGAAGATCCAGGTTCATGGCCAGCCTCAGCTACTTAGTGAGGCCCTCCGCAACTTAGTGAGACCCTGTTTCAAAATAAAGAATAAAAAATAGGGCTTGGGGTGTTTGGAGGTAGAATGCTCCTGAGTCCAATCCCCAGTACTGCAAAACAAAACAAAACAAAAAAGGAATAATTTAGCAATTCCTAGCCAAGTTGAAATAACAGGGAATTTGTGATCCCTGAAACTGCCATAAAAACTGGAAAAAAATTATGAAAAAATGTTTCATATTTGGGACATCAGGAAACTTAGGTCTGTAGTTTCTTAAGAGAGGCCTGAAATGAGGTAGGCCCTGACAATCCCCTATTTCCTCCCTAGAGTTTCCAGGCTGCTACACAGGGGCTGGAAATCCAGATGGAATGTTAAGGAGACAAAGGTGGGAGTCTGAGGAGGCCAAGGAAGCTGGAGTTGTCAAGAGTCCTGGAGAGGTCAGAGCTGCATAGATACAGAGAGGGAGCTCTGCTCTGAAGATCTGCAGAAGGGATCTTTAATATCTTTAGCTCAGTACAGAAGGCATGCATGCAAGAAAACTACCCAAACCTAGGAAAAGCTCCCAAGGAGAGCTGAAGAAACAAACTCCACAAATCACATAGGAAGAGGAGGATATAATATTCTCTTGAGCCAAAGTTCAAAAGTTCATTATTCACTGGTTTCTAGTAGAGTACTCAAAAGTGGAGTCCAATTAGCTCCAAACTAAAAACTGCTAAAGTGCCACACAAAAGCTTAAAGCGAGCCTTGGAAGTATCAGTGTGTTTTCAATTAACTGTAACACACACACATACAACAAACAAACAAACAAACAACAATAAAAACACTAAAGAATATTTATAAGGTCTGTAAAAATATCCAGCTCTAAACAAGATCAATTTCACAAACTCTGGCATCCAACACAGGAAAATAATGAAGAGGAAATCAATCAATTTGGAACAAGCCAAAATGGAATAGACAATACAATTAGTTCACAGAGTCACTAACTTTATTGATAAGCTGATGCTCCATATATTCAAGAAGATAAATGAGCCAGGCGTGGTGTCACACACTTGTAATCACAGTACTTGGGAGGCTGAGACAGGAGGAACTGATACTTACAAATTAAATGATGCTAAATAATGTATAAGTCAAGAAGGAAATCCTGCCAGGTGCAACAGCACATGTCTGTAATCCCAGTACTTGGAGGTTGAGACAGTAGGATCACAGGTTTGAGGCCAGCCTCAGCAACTTAGCAAGGCCTTCAACAACTTAGTAAGCCCTTGTTTCAAAATAAAAAATAAAATAGGGCTGGTGGGGTAGCTCGAGGGTAGAACACCCCTATGTTCAATTGCCAGTACCACACTGTATTGGTCAGGATTCACTTAGAGTAACAGAACTCACAGAACATGTATATAGAAAAAGGGAATTTATTAAATTGACTTACAGTCCAAAGCAGTGTAGTCCCAGGTTTTTAACAGCAGAGGAGAGCCAGAGGAACCAGCAGCTGGTCGAGTGATCCAAGAGCTGAAGTCTCAGAATCAGAACGACCACTAATTCAGTCCCAGTCCAAGATGGAAAGGCCAGGAACTCTCTGGAGAAGCAATGATGAAGGTCCAGTTCAAAGAGCTGAAGAGCCAATATCTCAGTAGAGAGAAGACATGCTTTCTTCAGGAAGAACCACGCAGCCTTCACGTGGCTTTCTCCTTCTTTTATCTAGGTCCTGAGTCCATCAGAACCGTGCTGACCACATTCAGAGCAGGACTTCCCCTTCAATCTGCCATTACATAAGCCAATCATCTCATCAACACACCCAAAGTCACAGAATGTTAGGTGTTTCATGATCCAGTCAAGGTGACAATCCAGACTAACTATCACACACACACACACACACACACACACACACACACACACGGAAATCTCAACACAAATTTTTTTAAAGAAACATTTTACACCAAATAAAAATAAAATTGCAATGCAAGTGTTGTTGTAAAAAATGCAGAGTATATGAAACCCAGATATAAAGCTTATGGGATTATACAATGGCAAAAATTTTGGAAGACAGCTTGACAGTTTGTTAAAATTTTAAACATTTGTATTCAGATTGACCCAACATATCAGTCCTGGAAATTCATAAAAGAGGAATGAAAGGATTTATCTAATTCACAGCAATGTAAATGGATGCTCTTTACTGCTTTACTTGTAATAACCCTAAATTGAAGAAAAAAAAACATCAGGTAATGGATAATAAAATCACTACTAAGTAATAAAATGAAATGAACTACTGATAGACACTACAGCATGGATTGATATTAATTGTGCTGATTAAAAAAACAGACAAAAGTGAATAAATTATGTTGGATTTAACTTATATAAAATTCTAACAAATGCAAACTAACATAGAATGATGAGAATCAGTTCAGTTGTTGTCTAGGAGATGAGAAAGAGTCAGCGAGTTACTGACAGCCACGAGTGCTTGCTTGACTGTAGTAGTGGTTACACAAGGGTATGTACAGAATAAGATTTGTCAATCTTTGCACTTTAAGTATGAGAAACTTATTATATGTTCACTATGCCTCCGTAAAAGTGAAAAAAATCTGTTTTTAAATATCAAAACAGGCCAGGCATGGTGGTCCACACCTCTAATCCAACTACTTGGAAGGCTGAGACTGGAAGATCACAGATTCAAGGTCAGCCTTAGTGAGACCCTGTTTCAAAACAAAAAATAAAATAAGGCTGGGGTATAACTTAGAGTTAGAATACAATAAAGTACAATAGAGTACAATAAAGAAAAATTAAAGCAGAAAACCCATGAAAATATAAGATAATGGTTATAAATTTACATACTCTAAGGGTATTGCATTTCAAAATAAAATATGCAGTTTTAGCCAATGAAAATACCATTAGATTAGACAACTGATAAAAACTCAGTTACTTTTAATAACTTCATGATTTCTCATTTGCTTAACAATAAAGTGTAAAAGTAGCATTAAAATAAAAGCTTTGGTTCAGAAGAAATGTGTGATTTAAGGAATTTTTACATATTCATAGCTTTACTATTTACACCTTTTTTTGTTTTGTTTTTGGCAGTGCTAGGGATTGAACCCAGGGCCTCACACTGGCTAGGCAAACACTCTACCACTGAGCTACATCTCCCGACCCTATTTATACTTTTTAAAAAAATGCCTATTGAAAAAAATTTTTTGCAAGTGATCTTATTTTCTATAAATAATATTTTAGGGTTTCTAACCCTGAATCTTCTCTAACTGGTTAAATGGAGTTTATAAAAGAATCATATATAGTAGATCAACGGTGACTCATCTGATATAATGAATAGTTTAAGTGGCCAAGCCTTATTTTCAGAATTTCCTCTCAGGATAATAAAACAAGAGTCAGTTCAATTAATGTGTCTTCTTATCATTGTAATGATGACATGGTATGAACAATATATAATACAGAGTGATATACTTTTCAGAGAATATGAGATTTATGTAATAAAATTAAAATGTATTTCCAACTTTCTGAAAGCAAAATTATGGTTATTTTTTCATTTTTAAAACGATTATTATTTATTATTGTTAAATAATCTCTTAGTGAATTAAACCAATGGTAAGAGTACTAAGAATCTCTAGTTATATAACCTTAGTTAGGTCAGATAAAATGAAACTCCAGTAGTCATACCAATGGGTTCAACTTAGATAATATGGCATAGCTAAAGCTACTAGTATCCACAAGCTAATAACACCTTGCAATAAAGATGCGTAAGAAATATGATTTATTAACTTATTACATAGCGATTGGTACAACGCTGATGATTTCCATGTAGAAAATTAAAGACATATTTATTTCAACTATGTTTTAAATGAATATCTAGATGTAGTGTTTACTAAACAATAGAGAGCAGCAAAGATAATTTTAACTTATGCTACATTTAATGGCTCTCCCGGGATTAGAGTTTGTAAGTAATAATAGTTCGGCTTCTGTGAGGAGACTTTTCTTTCCTCACATGTAACATAAAAATGGACTTTTAAATACATCTGATAGTTCTTAATATGTTCTGTTTAAAAAAGCAGCCATGGGAAAATGTTTAAGACGATCAGAACTTTCTTTTCTCTGTAAGAGAATATTGCTTAAGATGTAAAGATCACAAAATAGAAAGAGGGAATGGAATCTTAGCAAAATAATGACTAGATTAGTGAAATATTCAATTATTTTAATAATATTGAAGGAGCATTTTACTCCTGCTAAATTACTTTAAATAAAATAAGTTATAACGGAAGGCTCTTTTGAAGTATCTCTAGGTTTTTTGACTTGTGTGAGTCATAGTTATGAGGCATACAACACTGCGCTAGAGTTAAAACACTAGTCAGACCATGGAAAAGCAAGCCTCAGACTGAGAGATGATATTTTAAAAATAAACAATTGGCAAAGGAGTCATGTATAGTAGTCATGAACAGCATCCTCAACATTGCAAGAAAAGACAGAAATTTTAAGGAAAATGGGACAAAAAATTAAATAGGCATTAAAAAATTAAGGTATTCAGCTGGTGAGAAAATATAGGAAAATATGTTCAACCTCATTAGTCATCAGGGTGATGTAAATTAAAATCACAATGAAACTACACCATATAACTAATAAAACATGTTGGAGAAAAAGCTGGACAAAAAAATGGCGACAATGTGGAACACCTGGAATTTTTATACATTTCAGATAGGAATTTAAATTGGCCCAGCCAAGTTAGACAAACTTTTGGCAAAACCAATAATACCTAAATCATACATACTGTAAATGCTATAATTCAGCAATGTCCTTCTTTGAAAAATACCTAAAGATGCATACATATATTCCTGCACCAAAAAAGTATGCCGTGGAATGTTCATAGTAATATTACTCATAAAAGGCAAAACTTAGGTGTGGTGGCACATGCTTGTAATCCTAGTACCTGGGAGGCTGAGACAGTAGGATCGAAGATTTCAGGACAGCCTCAGCAAGTAGTGAGACTCTCATCAACCTAGCGAGACCCTGTTTCAAAATAAAAATAACAAAAGGATGCAGGTGTAGCTCAGAGGTAAAATGCCCCTGGGTTCATTCCCCAATACCACAAACAAAACAAAACAAAAAACTTGATAGCAACCCAAATGTCAGCAACCATTAGATGGATGAATAAATCAAAGATATTCATACAATAAAATTTCACACAGCAATGAAAAATCATACACTAGAAATCTAAGTAACAAATTGAATGTATCTCACAAACATCACAACAAGAGAAGGAAGTTGATGTAAAAGAACAGATGCTGTCTAATGCTGTTCATACAAAAATGAATAGCTAGTTAACTGTAATAGTTGAAATAATGGTAGTCACCATCAGGTGGGTAACTGACAGGGCGTATGAAGGGGGCTTCTGAGGAGCTAGTAATGTTTTATTTCTTAATCTGAGTAATATTTTTCATGGGATTGTTCATTTAACAAATATTTGCTGAACAACATATCCACTGGATATTTTCTTTTGCAAAGTACCTGTTCAAGTCTTTTGCACATTTTTCTGCTGAAATATCTTTGTTCTTATAGATTTGAAGCAGTTATTTATGCAAATTCTATACTTGAAACTATATATTATTGAATATATATATTTTTGCAAATATTTTCCTCATCTTCTTGTTTGTTTTCCCATCTTCTGAGAAATCTTTTAAATCTAATAACTGCAACTATTGTACATATTGTTATAGATATTTACATAAGACCAAAACTTAGCTAGTTCAAAATAGTCTAAAATTTATAAACTTTTGTAGGACTGTTATGTTAAAATTAAAAGTTACTAAATACTAGTAAATAAATGAACAAATAAATAAATGTATCCGGGAGTGGTGGCGCACGCTTGTAATCCCAGTACTTTGGAAGGTGGAGACCGGAGGATCCGGATTTGCGGCCAGCCTCAGCTCTCTCTCTCTCTCTCTCTCTCTGTCTCTCTCTCTCTCTCTCTCTCTCTCTCTCTATTTAGTGAGGCCCTCCGCAACTTCGTGAGACCCGGTTTCAAAATAAAGTATAAAAAATAGGGCCGGGGGTGTAGCGCGGAGGTAGAATGCCCCTGGGTTCAATCCCCGGTACTGCAAAAATAAATAAATAAATAAATAGATAAATAAATAAATAAATGTGCCTACCAAAATGTTCATATTTAAGCACAAATTAATTAAAAATAACAATGTGTGGTGCATTGGTGAGATAGCTTTAGAATTGATTTAACCCATTTTACTATTTACTAATATATGCTACTCATTATTATTTACTTATTGTTTATTTTTCTCTTCTGTCCCTCTTTTACTATTTTTTAAAGGAATACACACATATTAATATGCCTACATATATATATATATATATATATATACATACAATAAGAATTCCATTTTAAGTATCTGCTGCTTTATATTTTTTTAATTTAAATTATGAATTTTAACAGCAATCTTTTGTTACACTATACGTTGTGATACTTTGTGTAAGTGAAATTCAAATATAATGAAAGAGCTTGCCTCTATATAATTTTATTAATCTCCTCCCTTATTTACTAGTTACTATAAATAGCTAATCTACCTCTGTTTGAAACAGCACAGTCTAATGTCATAGATTTTCCTTTAAGGGGACATATGTATCTTAAGGAAATTAAAACTGAAATTTAGATTTACATTTAACTACACACTTACCACTTCTATTTCTCCTCATTTATTACTAAGCACCTATTTCCACCCAGAATCATTTGCTGACATTCTAAAGAACATAATTAAACCACTGTGGGAAAATCACTAGGTCTTGCCTTACAGAAGGTCACACAGTGTGGTAAAGATCACAGTTTTTTCTAATTGCGTCATTCACAATTACTGCGCTGCATTTCATGTATACATAACTATCACTGACCAGAATTGTTTGGTTAAATTTACTTGGAATATAAACTTGAAAATCTCTTAAGGACCAATCTATATTAAGTATTCAGACACAAATTAGGTATGCATGTGCAAAAATGAACATGTTAGGATATTTAACTAAATATCTGTGCTTACAAGTTGTTAACCATTCTTTTCATAAGGATTTGCATCCTAATAATGGTTATAAGCCAGCATAATGTATACTTTTGCAATCCCTTTTTGAGTGTTTCAGACATTATTCAGCTCACTGCCATCCCCTGTGAATGGGTAGGAAAAGTTCATGCCTCTTTTCCTCCCCTCAACTCATTTTTTCTAACCTTTGCTTCTACTTATTACATTACACTTTAAATCAATTTGTGTAAAAAGAGTTATAGGTAGAAATCAGAGATAAGATGGGTCTTATTTAACATTTCAAAAGCAATACAATAAATTACTATCTCTGAGAGCTATAAAAATGAACCTTTACTTAAGAGGGATAATAAAAAGTCTATTCAAAGCAGTCACATAAAGAGTGATCTCACAAAGATATCAAGGCAAAACCAACTCAAAAATCGGTGCTATGCAATTCAGAGACTAAAATCACTTATTGTTAGATTTGCCTCAGAGGAAAAAAAATTACATCAGAAATATGTATTATCTAAATGCATAGAGAGGTATTTTAACAACTTCATGTCCCTTTTAAGCTTCTGAATACTAATGTTTTTCATGGTCTCAAAATGGCTTAAAATTGGAAGTAATGTAAACTTATACCTTTTACTTATTTTGAAAAAGAATCTATTGGATATATACTATGAGTTGATTTACTAACCAAAGGTTTAAATGCTATGCATGACTAAAATAAATGTGACACACAAAAAGAGAGAATTGTTTATGATAAATATATATATAACTGTATTTATAAGAAAATATGAAATTTGCTGATGTAAAAATACATTAATATTGTAATACATAAGGGAAAACTTTCTCCAATAACCCAGGAGAGAAAAAAAAAAAGAATTGTAAACTATGCTACTAAATGAAACCTGCTATGGAAAGATCCCAATGTTGTAATCTTTATTCTTGCAAGTATTCAGAAGATAAAATAATTCTTCCAACATGGCATGTATTTTTATTTTATGAATATGTGCATACATTCAGGTTTATTTTTGTATTGTCGAAATTGTACTCAATGCACCAAGAACCTTAAAATGCCTTCTTTTATACTGTTGAAAACACTAATTTGCATTGTATAAATTCTATTTCAAATTAACAAAACTTACTCCCTCAATAGCCCCTATGTTGTGCCTCTGTCACATTTTTTTGCATTGTACAAAAATGACCTGGTATATACTTATTTCCCCTTTCTTCTCAGCATTAATTAAGATCCATTAGCAGATGGATTTTCCCAATCTGTTCTGTTGCCTTTTATATTCCCTGGAATTGGTACCTAGTAGAATTTAATTAGTATTTGTTGAATGAAGAGATTCCCAAGACAAATGGGAATATACATTTCATCTTTCACCATTTATATACCAACTTCCATCTTAATCTCATATTTTTCTCTCCTAAGCTATAGGTAGTAGACTGTTAACTGAGTTTCTTGTGTTCAGTCTCACCTGCCAGGTATCAACTTTCTGTAAACACTCTTCCTGCATCCACGCTTATTGTCTTTGGATCAATTTGGAAATCTTATGCACTACACTTGTCAAACGCTACAGCAGTTTTAGAAATGTAGTTCAAGTGCCATCATTTTGGCTTCAAATCCTTCTGTGACTTCCCATGCCCTTTAATATGCATTTCAAGACTGTTTTTACAAAACCCTGCACTGTCTTGACCTCTGCTTCCTCCCATTCCATTTCCATTCTACCTCTCTGGCTGCCAGTTAACATAACACCTTTTAATTCCTCCTACATCAGCATACTTGAAGTTCCTTTTCCATCTCTTTTCCCCCTGTGTGCCCTTCCTTTCTTCCTTTCTTCTTTTTAGGGGGGGTTCTGGAAATTGAACCCAGGGTTATTCTACCTCCTAGCCACACCCCAGCCCGTTTTTTTTTGTTTTGTTTTGTTTTTGAAACAGGGTCTCCCTAGATTGCTGAGAGTCTCACTACATTGCTGTGGCTATCCTCTACCCAAACACTGGGATCCCAGGTGAGCACCACCCTGCCTGGCTCTGCATGCTTTCTCTATTTAACACCTGGGACGCCTGCTTAAATGTTACTTCCTAGGAAAATGTTTTCTGATATTCCTAATCCTGACCATCCACACACTCTCACATCCTGATTATATTTTTATTTGTTCCAAAAACAGAGCGAAGAGCTCTTCATAGTATGGAAACCAATTTCCTTAGAGAGGGGAACATCGCTGCTAGTAGAATTCTTTAATAAATCTGGACTTTTGCTGATTAAAGTTTGCCATTTAGATGACCTGAGAATAGTAAGGACATTGCTAGGTGGAAAGGCAAGAATAATCATGATACTGAATCAGTTGTGAGGAATATGTTCAGGAGACTTAGAGAAAACCATTGAGAAAAAGTCACCGCTTAATGTAAACCTCAGATGAGTGTTGGATAAGTGGTATGTGCTCATATTGTACTTGCTCAGGAAACAAAGAGCATTCCTGCAGTCCTGATCGGTGTAGAGGCAGGGTGGCCTTGGTCTTCCGGCAGCAATGGGGGGCCATGGCTAACAGAGGCATTGAAAGTGTTGGGACTAGAGAAAATAAGAGCAGAAATGAAATTACTGTGATAACTCAATAAGTAGTTGATGGAATACCTAGACAAGGGTAGTGATAATTTGAATAAAAAAGGATGCAAAATCCATAAGACAACTTGAAATAAAATATGAAGCAGTTTAGATATAGAAAGTAGAAAAGTAAATGAAGATAATATGACTACTAGTTCCTACATAAGCAACCAGAATAATAGCTACTAGGGACAAGGAAGAGGTTAAAATGCATAGGATAATAATGACAATAAGGACTTGCCAGAAACATAAGTAATTAAACATTATAATCAGAGAATACACATTTAGGTATTTGACAAAATGTTTTAGTGAGATCAGGGAGAGCCCAAGCTGGTTACTGGTTCAAGGTATCCAACTTAGAGTCATAAATGTGCGTTTTATAACTGTGACCTTCTATAAACCGCAGAATTCTTCAAAATTTTAAGCTAGCTGGGCGTGGTGGTGCACACTTGTTATCCCAGTACTTGGGAGGCTGAGACCCAGGTTCGCAGCCAGCCTCAGCTATTTAGTGAGGCCCTCCGCAACTTAGTGAGACCCTGTTTCAATAATAAAGAATAAAAAATAGGTCTGGGGATATAGCTCGGAGGTAGAATGCCCCTGGGTTCAATCCCAAGTACCGCAAAAATAAAAACAAAACAAAAACAAAAATTAAGGTAAAAGAATAGCTTATTTAAGAATTATTTAAGATTTTGTCTGACATCATTTTTATGCAGAACAAAAAATTTAACATCGTAAGAAATCTGTGAACTTTCCACTTGTTCACTTTGAAGCCGCTCTCATTACAGTTGTCATGGCTGGATCTTCACAAAAAAAGATATTTTAGTTTGAAGTGAAGTAAAAATACAAATGGAGGGTAAAAATACAGTTTCTTTGTGAAGCCCTACCAAAGTTATGAAAGAACTGATTAATATTAAAAAGTCTGAAAAGTGTGTGTGTGTGTGTGTGTGTGTGTGTGTTTTGCTGGAGATTGAACCAGGGGCATTCTACATCCGAGCTACATCCCTGGTCCTATTTTCTTTTTTATTTAAACATGATATCGCTAAGTCAATGAGAGCCTTGCTAAGAGTCCGAGGCTGGCTTCAAACCTGGGATCCTCCTGTCTCAGCCTCCCAAGTACTGTGATTACAGGAGTGTGCCACCACGCCCTGCTCCTGAGAAAGAACACGAGTTGGTAAGTAAAAGCAAGGTTTTTGATTTCCAATTCATATCTCCTTTACCCAGGAAATGTTTCAACTCTAAAATGTAGTTGGCTTGAAATAATTTGAAAACATTGTAAACTATATATGTTAAAATATTAAAGATATTGTCTGCTGAAATACTCTTAATCCTTGTAATTACCTGATAATAAAGAAAATTAAAGGGTATCCATTATAGATTGAAAGGCAAAAGAACATTGAAAAGACTGCCTTTCACAGCCTTTTCTCCTCCTAATGTCCTTGTTGAATATAAAAAAATAATTTAACATAACATTAGGTTTTATGGTATTATAAAAATTATATGAGAGGCTTGTTCCAGTTTTATAAAAATTAGCTCATGGTGTGCATTTCTACAAGGGGCACTGATTACGCACACCTAAGACTCCACAGAAGACAAAATGTGGGTCCCTTCTGCATGCTTACAGATTTCAGCATTTAAACCTGGCTGGGTTTCTAATTAGAAAAATAAATAAAACATGAAACATAAATAAGAAGGGTTAATGAAAACCACATACTGGGACTAATCTAAAAGACTATTTCCAGGAAGAGTTTGCACAGGTTAAAAAAGCAAAATATGAAGAATTAAAAAAAACAGAAGCCAAGAAACCAGAAGGATCTATACTTTGAGAATAAGTAAAATTTCTCTTGTGTAAAGTAGTAACTAAATTATAATACAGAAAACATTCTAGCATACATTATATTTGATATTGTATTTCATATAAAAGTATTATTCTAAGACTTAGACAAGGACAATGGAACAAATGCTTAGCTGGCTTTCCATTTAACATTTAAATGGTGTGCTTTCAGAAAAAATGCTTCAGAATAATTTTAAGTACTCACCTATGAATCATGAGGTTCTTTTTTATGAATACAACACTCGACTGAAATCTAGGATTCAAAACCATGAAAAGTAGATAAGAACATGGTTAAGAACAACAAAGACAAGTCCAGCTGTGCTTTTTCTACATTCAGAATCTGTAAATTTAGTGGTAAATTATATTTCAGGAATCTGTTGCTTTAGATTAAAAAAATTAGTGAATTCTGAAAAATCCCTAGTTTCTCAAGGAAATATGTTTATTTCAGCTTAGTGTATTTGTTTTTTATTGGCAAATATATACAATAAGAATTTGAAATTTCAATTGTTTGAGCCAGGCGTAGTGGTGCATACTTGTAATCCCAGTACTTGGGAGCCTGAGACAGGAAGATCATAGGTTCACGGCCAGCCTCAGCAACTTAGCTAGAACCTTGTTTCAAAATAAAAAATAAAATAAGGCTGGAGATGTAGCTCAGAGGTAGAATGCCCCTTGGGTTCCATCCCCAGAACCACACACACGCAAAATTTTCATGACAAATTTATTAAACTTTATTATTTTTTCAGCATTAGAATCAACACCTCTTGTTAATGCCTCAAAATATAAAACAATCAGTATCTCCAGCAACAGTAAATATTAAAATAACTGCACACCTGTGACTAACATTTCTCAGAGGTGCTATGATATATATACACATACATACTAAGGCTTGAAGGTATTCTGAAAACCAATGTCAGCTGTTTGTCTTTGCCAGTAGAATTTTCATCATAATGTGACAATCCTATAAACCTGATTTACATTTCATTTGGCTTGCAAGCATTGAAACTATTCAGCAGTTTATAATTCTTGAGACACTCATACTTCTCTGAATTTGCAAATAAAGAGTTCACTAGTCCTCATTATTATACAATTTATATTTTGCCTAATTCCAATTTTCATAAAATGCAACACATTTTCCATAGATTGTAGACCACTAGCATGGAAGACTTTAGATGGTTTCATGTAAAGCATTAGACAAGCTCATAAAAGGGAAAGACCTGAAAAACATGGCCATCCTGCAAAATAATGTAACTAGAGAGCGCGAATAGAAATAAAAAGAGCTTCGAGCAGTAACTGAATCATAGAGGCCTGTTGCATACATAGAACCTCTTCTACCTTATCTAACATAATCCTTAATACAAGTATTTTCTGTAACTCAATATTAACATAAAGACAAGGATAGGAAAAATAATGCACATGGGAAATTGCACAGGTTACAGTGGTTCACAAAGTTCTTCTACCTTTTATCCCTGGACTATAATTTCTGATTTTTTTTCAGTTTGCACTGGAAAATCATGTGACCTCAGACCTTTTGCATGCATTATTCACAATGGGTCTTAACAAAATGTAGCCCTTTAATAACACTCATGACAGAAATTTTGCTCTTGTATAGGGTCTCATTTTATCCTGCACTTAAAAATACAATCTTCTTAAATCTGTGTGCTTTTCTAAAGTGAATAATTTGTCAGGTTCTGAAACATAATAAGTGGTGACATCCATTTCATTCCCATTCTCAGCTAGAATCATAATATCTTTATATGTTTGTGTGATGATTAGTTTTAGGTGTCAACTTGACTGGATTAGTGAAAACCTAGAGAACTGGCAGAGCATTATTTCTTGGTGTGTCTCTGACTGTATTTCCAGAAAATATTGATGTGGTGGACTGAGTTGTGAAAATTTGCCTTCAATGTGGGTAGGTACCATTGAATCAGCCGGGGCACAGATGGGACAAAAACCTAGAGGAAGGGTTAATTCTTGTTCTGTCTTCTGGATCTTATACATGCTTCCTCTCCTGTCCTTGGATGTCAAAATCCTGGGTTCTCCAGCTTTTGAAGTGTAGAACTCACCCCAGTGTCCTCTCTCCCCAAAGCTCTCAGGCGTTAGGGCCTTCAGAATCTGATTGAGTTGTATCATTACCTTCTCTCGTTCTGATGTTTTTACCCTTGGACTGAGCCAAACTAGTGGTTTCCCTGTTTCTCCAGCTTGCAGATTACTTATGGTGGGATTCTCAGCTTTCATCATTGTATGAGCCAATTCCTATCTCTCAATATATCTACTGATAGATAGATGAATGATTACATAGATCACAATCCATCTATATATCCATTCGTCCTATGGATTGTCTCTCTCCAGAGAACCTAAATACAATGTAAAGTTGGGAAAGGCTTTCAGATGAGTCCCCTTGAACGACCATGTGACAGAGTTCTTATCTGCCTCTAGCCTTCCTTCATCCTCAATGTGTGCGTGAGGATGGAAATGGACGCAAGGACAACTTTGGGAGCTGTCTGATAAAGCTCCAGATAAGAAAGTTCAGGTATGGGGTTTTTTTCCCCAAAGTATAATGCAAAGTACTATTTTTAGCTACCCAATATTTGACAAACCTCCAGTCAGAAAAAATGCAAATTACAGAAGTGTGAGAATATAATTGGATCTTTTCTATCAAAGGAATAGCTGAAACAGAAAAATTGCAAATGCCAAGCCCTCCCCTGACATCCCCTCTAACCAATCACGTGAAGATTATAAAGCTACGATCCCACCAATAGGGATACAGCACAGGAGTGTTTCATTAGGAATAAAAGACCCAGCAGGTTTCCGCCATTTTGTGCTTGTGCACCTGACTTTATCAGTGGCGAGGCCCTTTTTGCAAAAAGTAAAATCACCTTTCTGAGCCACTTTTAAACATCTATCTTTTCTTATGACACCATGGAAATTTATTTCTAATAATTTGGTGGCCCTGTATGAGGAATCAAATTGTCACCTGGGGATTGTGGGGACCTCTCTCTGGGGAGATGTGTCCCATTGTCGAGTTACTGGTGGCCCCGGATGGAGGAATTACCACCATTCCCTGACAATGAACAGCAACACAGGGAAAGGTGTATCGCGGGGACCAGGTAACTCTGTGCACAGACAAAAGTAAAAAAAAAAAAATAATGGGAGGTGACCCAAGTATTTCTTTGGTCACTGGATTTCTTGGGGGGTGGGGGGTTGTGTATAAATAACTGAGGTGTCTGAAGACACCTAGTGAGAGTATACGCCCAAGGTTCCAGTTTTCCCAGGAGGGGCTGGCAAGATAGGGAAGCGATCAGGGTCAGAGGTCGAGACAACCCCAGGCTAAAGAGAGGCCGAGTCTCCAATGAGAACACACACAATCAGGGAACCAAGACAGATAGGGTACAAGACACCGCCATGCAGAAGGGAGGTTGAACCTCTACTGGGAACAGACAAGAAAGGTGCCGAATAAAATAAGAATAAAGATAAAATTCCTTCTGATAGTCCCTTAGGCCTAATGTTACAATATTGGGGAGATAATCTGCAGACTCAGGACAAAAAGAAATAAAGGATGATTAAATATTGTTATTTCGTTTGGACCTAGGAAACCATATTATGACTTGCTATCTTTTGGCCGGCTTTTTGTCAGATGAGGATTGGGTATATCAGTTATAGGTAAATGAGCCCTCATAAATTAAAAACAACAAAAAGATACCAAATACCTTTTAGTTCATGTGACTTATAGATCTTTCACAAATAAGTGCATCTAAGTTTGGTAAAGTAAAATTAACAGATGTCATTAAAAATTATAAAGCTGGGGCCCAGAGAGTTATGGTGCTATAAAAAAAAAGTAAGATGGCTGAAGTAAGGTTATATATTTTGTTTAAAAACAAGCCAGGCATGGTGGCGCACGCTTGTAATCCCAGTACTTGGGAGGCTGAGACAAGAGGATCTGGGTTCGCAGCCAGCCTCAGCTACTTAGTGAGGCCCTCCGCAACTTAGTGAGACCCTGTTTCAAAATAAAGAATAAAAAATAGGGCTGGGGGTGTATCTCAGGGGTAGAATGCCCCTGAGTTCAATCCCTAGTACTGCAAAAGTAAATAAATAAATAAAAATAAAATAAAAAGGAAAATAGAGCTTGGGGTGTAGCTTGGTGGTAGAATGTCCCTCATTCTACAGTACTCCTCAGCACGGCAAAACAAACAAACAAACAGACAAACAAACAAAGGTATTGCAACTATGGCAGTTTAACTTTTTTGCATAAAAATGGTATGAGGCCTGCACCCATATTCCTTCCCTGCAGCCATGGGTTCAGCCATGGTCAAGATGGAGGCAAGCCCAGAGGCAATGAAAAGGGCATGAGACCTTTCCTGCTGGTTTGGGTGGTCACTTCTGGGGTTCACGCCACAGTTGAGTATAACTGTGTTGAATCTGACTTGTTGGAGTTTCCCATCCTGGTTTCTCGGGCTGCAGTGAAAAGCTTCCAGCCTTTGGCCGTAACTGGGCTTTCCCCCATCCTGTCTTAAACTGTTCCTTACATATATTATCCTTTGCTGACAATTTAAGATTACCTTCTTTTGGATATTGACTAAACATAAATTACTAAGAGTTAAATTAATTAATATGTGATTGTATATATATAAGGTTAAAGATATATATAAATATATACGAATATATATAAATATATATGAATATATATAAATATATATGAATATATATATAAAAGGTTAAAGAATTTTAGCATTGTGTTCTGATGAAGCAACCATAAAGAACATAAAGTATTTCCTTTTACTGAAAAGAAGTATTTTGTCTAAATTGAAAGATTTTTATAAGGATTGCTTTAAACAAAAGAAAACCAGTAAATAAAAGGAGATATTTATTGATATGTGGAGGGTTTAAGGGAGTTGCAAATGATTTATAAAGGACAAAACTTATCATTTAAAGGTTTTTTTTCTTAAGTCATATTTAATGCATTGATTCTATGTGTAAAGCAATTATGTTTTCTTAAGACATTAATTTGCTCTTGGTAAAAATTTACAAAAACTAGCCTAAGAGCAAGAGTTTGGCATTTTTATTAAGATAACTTTCTATGTTCTTTATATTTAAAACAATACAGTTTTCTGCTCTTAGTGATATTTATGAAAAACTAGTTTAAGAGTAAATGTTCTGTGTTTTATCAAAATAATATTTTGTGTTTACTGTCATTGTTAGGCCTCTGGTTACTTTGAAAACTGCATTTAGCAGAGTCAGGGTTTGAATATGTGTTTTACAGCCTGTTAAATGACCACTTTACAACTCAAGATGTTACAGGGTGGCAGATCTTAAAATTATTTCACACAACCTCAGTCCTTGCTTATCTACTTGGAAAAAAAAATCAAACAGAAAGCACAAATGGGGAATACAGGAGGTTTACTTAGAGAAATGAAGACATAGTATGAAAAAAGCCATAAAGAAAGAGGAAAGGGCCACAGTCCTTGTGAAAATGCATCTGGAATGGGCCATGCTCGGGCATGGAAAGGCGGCCGGGGTGATGGAGTCACGCTTCAGAGACAGGCTCTGGAGCAGTCCATTCCCAGGAAAGGGAAGTGGCATGGAGCGTTCCAAGTGTTAGGTCATCTTTCTGATACCTATTACTTTTGGGTATATGACTGCCCTTTTCATTTCGCACCTTAGGGACTCTGTGTTGTTTCTCCAGCCTCCCCCTTTTCACAGCAAAGGGGGTCAAAGCGAGCAAGACACTGCAGGTAAACTTCCAGTCTGTCCCAGCGGACCCCATCTGCTGATGTCTAGCTAGCTACCTAACAAAGGTAAATGAACAACTATTACTTTAGGTTATTATAGTATATTTGACATTCTATGCATTTGTGACTATAGATGTGTATACATCTGAGGGCAAAATATGCTGTGTATCTGGGGTTTATATAAATATTTCACCAAAGTTTATAAAGATAAAGATATATAGGTTCTATATACATACAAGGTAACCAATAAGTAACCTCTTATGTAGTGTGCATTGTTTCTGAACCTTTGGCTGCATAAATGTTCTATTTTTGTATAGGAGAGATACAATTGTTCATCAGATAATAAACCTATTGGTGATTATTAATAGTTTCCTAAATTTATAGAAGACCCAGAGCTATTCTTTGATTTTTGTCAATGCTGTTAGCCTACATAAACTTGTAGTTACAGTTACCTTAGTGAGCCATGGATTTTAAATTTCACTTCGACATTAAAAGTTAACTAATTTTCTGGTTTCAATCCCTTTGGTTTGATACCCAGTAGTGGTATAGCCGGGTCATATGGTGAGTCCATTCCCAGTTTTCTGAGGAATCTCCACACTGATCTCCATAGTGGTTGAACTAACTTGCAATCCCACCAACAGTGTAGAAGAGACCCAGGTTCCCCACATCCTCGCCAACATTTGTTGTTGTTTGACTTCTTAATGATTGCCATTCTTATTGGGGTCAGATGAAATCTTAGAGTAGAACCCTCAGCGGAATAAGGGAAGTGGTACAAGGGAAGGGGGAGGGCAAGAAAGAAGGGAATTAATGGAATTACTATCATAAATAATATGCACATGTGAAAATATACCAACATCATTCCTGGTACTCCATACGGGTGGGGGGAGGCAGGGGGGACACTAAGAACTGTGTGCATATATGTTAACATCAAATAGATATTCATTGCAATGTAAGACTACAATGCACCAATAAAAGCACGTTAAAAAAAGTTAACTAATATGTTAACTTTTATACAACTGTGATGTTAATTATTATTGACTTCTTTGTAAGTTAAATATATTTGTGTTTCCTAAGTATCTTTATGCAAAGATACAAATAGGATTTGTTTTGTTCCTGATAATTCTGTTTTGTATTTTTCTTATAAAATTGTGTAACTATTATCTGTTAATTTTCTACAGTAGTACAACACCCAAACAGCATTTTGAGATAATAGCCATCACCTGCAAGATAGCTTAAAAAAATGGTGAAACTTACCTTCTGGGTGTTCAATATCTGAGTTTTATAAAACAATCAGGAAACAAAAGCACTCAGAAAAGAACAGCCAATATTTTGGCCCTCATCCTCCAAGGTCAAATAGAACCCAGAGGATGGGAATTCTCTAAGGACCCTGTAACTCTGGTACATTAAGTGACCTCCCAAATATGGGGATCACAAAGGCCCCACAGATAGGGAGCCACCAGCACATACTCTACAAAAAAGGAGGGTCACTGTGAGGAGGTAGAAAAGAAGTCGGCAGATAGGGCCAGAGGGCCATGGTAGAAAAACTTCATTTCCTGAAAGGCAACAGATGCTAACTTCCAAACTCCTGAAAAGACCAGACCTCCCAAATGCTGAGTGATAATGAAAACAAAAGCCTCTTGAGAGTAGCCAGAAGTTCACAAAACTCCAGTTGTTCCTGCTGTTAAGCAATCGCAGGAGATTCTAGGAAACAGCATTTGGGACCCCAACCAGAAAAAGGAGACACAAAAAGAACACTATCTAGATCCCAGGAAGCTGCTTCTGCGACCCCAACTCAAAAAGGAAACTCAAAGTATACGAACTCCTAGACAAGCCACTCTGAATGGTCAATCATTCTGGGAACCCCTCCCTTTGGGAGCTTTGCTCTCACACACAGGTTGTGTTGGCTTTAAGAGAAAGAGGTGTGTAATTGAGGGCACTGAGCTGGAAAACTCCCCGGTCATGACCAGAAGACACCTGCTTGGCATGAAAGCCAACCTAGGCCCCTAGGGCTGGCCTGCACCTCTCTTCGGTAGATCACATTGTCTTTGGGAGAAAGCAGTTTGCAATTGATGGCACATGGCTTGGGCTACTCCTAAGTAGTGGTCAGTAAGATCATGACCTGCCCTGACAGATGGAACAACTGATAGAGAAAAAGCCTAAGAAAGTCCCTAAGAGTAATCCTGAAGAGCCTTGACTCACCTTAACAGTAAAATAATATTAAAAAAATATGTTTCTCAGCACAGGGCTATGTACTTGGTCTTGAATACTCAACAGGAAAGTATAAACAAAAACAATTATGCTATTCTGGGGTATCAAGAGAGAGCCATACTCATGGAGTAATTTAAAAGACCCCACGTAATTACATTTTGATTTATGGTGGTGCTTCTGTTTTTAGACCCACAGAAGAGATATGTTGCTGATGCACAAAACATCTCTCCAATGGAGTCCTTATAAGATGCTATAAAACTAAACATTTTGAGGTTTTGCAGGTCCAGGACCACTGTACCTGGAAAAAAAAAAAGGTGGAACACAAGATGCTTGATTTACAGATGGTTCTGCCAAACATATAAAAACAGAAGACAGATAGTCGTGGGTAGATTTTATAATAAGCAAGTTGTTAGTACTAATGGACAGGGTGATAGTAGTCAATGTGCTAACTTGTAATGCTGTTTTTATAAATTGTAGAGTTTAATTTATTTATAATCGATTTATGATTATTTATAACTATATCCAAGATGTCATCAAAGGAATAGCTAAACAACTAGATGCCACCTGTAGGATTATCAGGGAAAGTCATTTAGCTCTAGATATGAATTAGCTGAGAATGCTGGAGTTGACGATCCTTATAATCTTGTTAGACATCTTTGAGAGCAAAAGTTACCATATGAATTTGAAGAAAAGAGTAGAATTTAAAGAAAAGAGAAGTGATGTGTTAAACAAAGGGTGGGGGGAATTGTGAGAATATAATTGGATCTTTTCTTTCAAAGAAATAGCACAAACTTAAAAATTGCAAATACCAACTGCTCCAGCATACCCTCAAGCCAATGGCATAAAGATTGTGAAGATACGCTCCCACCAAGAAGAAAAGTCCATCACAGGAACTTCACATTAGGAATAAAAGACCCAGCAGGTTTCTGGCATTTTGTGCTTGCACACCTGACTTTACTGGTGGCGAGGCCCTTTTTGCAAAAAGTAAAATCACCTTGCTGAGGCACTTTTAAACATGTGCCTTTTCTCATGGAAAATTTATTTCTAACAGAAACATCATACTATTTTCCAGTTATCTACTTAGAATTAAGTTTGAAATTCTTGTCCAGGATCAAGGTTGTAAGAACTTTGCAAACTACCATAACCTTTGAACATAACAATGTAAGAACAAGATTTTGATCCTCTTTCTTTTCAAACTCATTGAGAAATGTTAAAGAATTCCTGAAAATAATAAATCCTATAAGAAATTGATAATAGGAATATGTATATCTATAGGTACAAAGAAAATTGTCACATATCATGAAAGATCAAAGTAAGACTGGACAACATAATAGAGCTGTTTTAATTTTATATTTATAGTTATGGCAAATTTAGCCTAAAGAATTAAGAATATAAGTGATCAAATTGGATAACCTGAAAAATTGAAATTGGACTTCAATTGGGGGCACAGTTGGGTGGGGAGTGGACATTTATTTCCTTTTTACCCTTTTATTTAGAAATTCATATATAAACATATACATCATTTGCATATTAAATCATATTCTTTAAGAAAATTATTCTGAAAACATATATACATAAAACAAATATATACATGAAATACTTAAAGGCAGTAACTCCGTGATGATCATATTCTTCAAGTGAGTGCTTCCATCAGAAACACCAGTTGAGTTTTTGTGAAAATAGATCAGAACATTACATAAAAATACTGAATTAAAACTTTTTATTTTCTGTGCTTCAAAAAAATTGCAAGCTTACTTTGTTCACTCACTATGAACCAGGTTTTATAGCATGTAATTGGCAGAGACAAATATCTTTCTTCCTAGGTTTAATGACAGGCATAGAAGTACTGTGTTAGTACATATAAAATGGTTTGAAAAGTGTGAGGATTATATTATGCATAAATATAGTGAGAGAAAAAACAACATAATGCTCAATTCTGACTATTAATCAGAACTACATATGTAGAACATGAACTCTTGGTGTATTTCTGCTTTCATATACTGTCTAAATTTTAGGAAAAAGATTTCAAACGTAAGAAAAATTTGAGGAAAATGTGTGTGAAGTTGTGAAACAACCTAGTCAGCTCAGGAAAATACAAGTACTATAGTACTCTGGGTCACAGGTATATTCGTTTCCTATGGATGCTATAACAAATTGCCACAAACAGTGCCTTAAAATAGCACAAATTTATTATCTTGCAGTTATGCAGATTAAAAATCCAACATGGATCTAATTGAGCTAAACTTAAGGTATCTGCAGGACCTGATTCTCTATAAATCCTTGTGAAACAATGGATTTCCTTACTCTTTCCAGCTTCTAAGGGTTTCTATATCTTTTGGTCAATGTTCCTCTAGTCACATCTTCCTCTCATATTTCTCTTCTGACTCCCATGTTCACATATAAGAACCCATGTGATTATACTGGGATCAATGGCTAATCCAAGAGGGTCTTTTCATCTCAAAATCATATCTCCAAATTACACTGGCAAAGTTCTACTTGCTATTTTAGGTAATACAATCCTAAATTCTAAGAATTAGGATACAGACATCCTTGAGGGCATTATTTTGCTTATTGCAATAGGTTATGAGAAGAAGTATTGGGAGGAAGAGATGAAGCTAGTAACTGGAATTTGATCAGGCAATGAAGAATTTGCAAACCATACTGGAGATTTGCATGTGTAAGGTGGCAATGAGAAGATATTAACATGATTTAAGCTGTTATTAACATGCTTATCTTGCATTGGAAAAGCTCAGTGCAGAAGAAGCTATGTAGCAGAGATGAGAGAGGATAGTGTTAGACAAAGACACAATGAAAGTATCTAAATAAACCAAATAGGAAATGATTAAATGTTTTCAATAAAGTAGGAGCAGAAGCAGTGGAAGGGACCAGAAAGAAAACTATTGATCAATAAGTACTAAACATGTAAAGTTTGCAGTACAAAATCCTTGGTTGGAAGTGTTTAATGATAAAACATATGAGCTAACCATGTCTACTAAATATTTAATTTGGGGAATAAGGTGGAGGTAGGTTGAGGAGATAGGTTTAATGTGGAAGGAGCAAAACTGGGTGTATTAATCATTTGATCTACTGTAACAAAGTACCACATAGACTGTGTGGCTTATAAGCAACAAAAATTTACTTGACATGGTTCCAGATGCTGGAAATCTGAGATCAGGGTGCCAGTATATTAGATTTTAGTGAAGGCTTTCTTCAAGGTTTTAGTACTAACTTCCCATTATATACTCACATGGTGAAATAGAGAGTGAGCTAGTTCTCTGGCCTCTTTCTATAAGAACACTTTTCTGATTTATAAGACTTCCACCTTCATGATTCAATTACCTCCGAAAGGTCCCTTCTCTAAATACCAGCCCATTAGTGATTATACTTCAACCTATGAATTTTTAGTTGGTAAATAAAAACATTCAGTCCATACTACATTACCAATGATAAGTCCAAGTTAATTTCAGTTAGGTTGTAAACACCAGGATATTTCATGAAGCACATACCCATTTTTTGAAATTTGATTCATGGATCAGACCTTAGAGCCCAAGTTTGTAATGGAGACTCAAATGTGTCAAAGAGCCTATTAGCCTAAATACGGCCACTCAGATTGTACTTGACAAAGAAGCAAAAGATACTAGCAAGAGAGAGATGAGCAAAATAGGTAGATGGATAGCATGTGGTGGAAAAAATATGTGAAAAATATGAACCTGGAGACTCACTCATTGCCTAGGAAATCCAGCATACTTAGGCACCTTGACCTAACCAAGTCTTATTTTCACTATTATGTAAATAAGTAGTTTTTTTGTCAAGTGATAGAAGCTATTATGACTAACATCCTTTCTCTGAAAATTTTTAATGTCACTCATTGATAATATCCCTTTATTTGTGGACTGCCCCCAAGATTATTGATTTTAGAGGCAATCGTCCTGGCTCTGTGATTCCCAATATACAATCAACGAGCTCTGCAGATGTTAAGAAAAATCTCTTAATCTCTCTAAACCTCTGTTATTCTTCTATAAACTAGGAGTGATAATCCCTGCACCAAAGTATTATCGCACAGATTAAGGATAATGCATGCAAAGAACACTTGGCACATTGCATGACCCATAGGAGGCATGCAGTTATTAAATACTGTCTTCTTGTGGCTGTTATTGTTATTTGGCTCCCAAGGCAGCATGTTACTGAGAGTCTCTATCTTTTCAGCAATGAATGGTGTACGAGAACTGACAGATGAATGCTCTGGAGAGTGGAATGCTGGCTTTTCTTATTCTAGAGAACAACTGATCTCTAGTGACCACCCTGGTGTGTACCAGTCATTACAGGAACATAAAAATCATACATTTTAAAAGAAATGACTCTCATAAAGTATGATTTACATAAACAGAAAGGAACTGTTGAGAGTCTTAAAAATGACCCGCTATGTGCAAAATAACCATGTTGAGACTCTCCTGAGTTACAACTGAGATCAAGGACAATTAGTTCTATGAGTCAAATAGCAGGACATTCATTCAGCCAAGAATTCAATCTGGAAAGGCAATTTTAGTACATAACTGTTGATAAGTATGTATTTCTTCTGCAAGCACATATACTTATTAACTTTCTCACTGATATGTAAATGGAGGCAGTCAAAGGTGCTGGAGTATCACATACAAAAGCTCACTTGAGAACCTTCCTACCTCAAAGGAAGAAACGGATCAACACCTTTCAGCATAGATTAATAGGGAATAGAACTGCCAACGTCAAATATCTTGCCTCCTCCAAGGTAGTAGCTATTTTGAAGAGTCACTTTAATGAAGACATTAAGAAGTATTTGTGGAACCTATGAAAGCTGGTTTTGACTATCAAATGTATCCTTATAATGCATGTTACAGATTGAAAGGATAATAGGAAAATTCAAATCTAAAACGTCACTTAAGATGTTTTATATAGAACATACATTTGGTACTACATACAGGGTACTACATACATTTTTTTTCTACTTATACTTTTAAAATATTTCTTTGCTGGGACAAACTGGCAACCCTATATGGATTTTTTCATAAACAATTCTACCAAAAAACTGAATGAAGTGGAGGTTGGAGGACTCAATAGGACAAGAAAACCAATATTAGGAAATGAAAGGAGGTGTATCTGATACTGCTGCTGCAGGAAAGATTTATTGTGCTATTAATTGCTATAATTTTCCACCATTTAAAACAAAATTGGTAGGTGTGCCCTTAGTAATAATATATATTATTGAATATATGAATCATTTAGATATAGTATATGTAGCTCAATAATTCATTGTGTATATATCAGTTTCTTTACTCATTGATCTGCCATGGATACTGGTTGTTTCCATATTTTGGCTATTGTGAATGGTCCTACAAAGACTATGAAAGCAGAGATATCTCTTCGAGATCTTGACTTCAATTCTTTTGGATATACACACAGAAGTGGCATTGTTAGATCAGATAGTAATTTTACTTTTAGTTTTTCCATAGAAACCTCTATACTTTTGTCCATAGTTACTATACCATTTTCCATTCATATACACACCGTACATATGTCCCAACATTCTATGCAACAACCTAGATGAACATGGAGAATATTTTGCTATTAGAAAGAAGCTAGTCACAAAAGGAAAACTACTGACTAATTTCACTTTTATGAAGTATCTGTAATAGTCAAACTCTCAGAGGCAGAGAAAGCAATTGCAGTGGCCAGAGGATGAGGTACATGCTATGGTTTGGATTAACATCCTCCAAGGGCCAGTTTTATACAGGCCAGTTCCCCAGCAAGGCATTTTTGGGAGATAGTGAAGACTTTAATACGTGGGACTTAATGGGGGCTCTTCTGGCCATTGGAAGCATGTTTTTGAAGGCAATAATGGGACTATCTGACTTCTTCCTGTTGTTTTGTTTTCTTTTCTTTTACATCCCATCTTGCAGTGGGTCAGCAGTTTTGTTCACATGTGCTCCTGCTAGAATGTTCTGCTTCACCAAGACGTCAACATACCATGGGAGGGAACCTCCAAATGGTGAGCCCAAATTAACTTTTCCTCTTGTTAATTGTTCTATATTTCTTGTAGTAATTGCATAGTGCCTGGTCCAATGTCTAGGTGTTTGGTCCATCTTGACTTTTTTGCAGGATGAGATCTCAATAGGGATCTAATTTAATTCTTCAACAATGGCTATTCCAGTTTTCCCAGCACCATTTGTTGACAAGGCTGTCTTTTCTCCACCATATGTTTTTGGCTCCTTTGTCAAAAATCAACTGGCTAGCTTAGTTATTCCATACTCATTACATGATTTTTCCCTGATACCATGATGAGGTCCATAATTATTTTTATGCTGTGATTCATAGTAATAATGAGAAGAAATGAAGGAAAAAACAAGTGTAGGAATTGTAATTCTATTTTTGAAACTTCCTGTGGACATTTTCAAGAGCTTTTATAAAAATGGCACTGTTCAAGGTAGATTAACAATCACTTTCTAACATCTAAATTAATTTTAATATGCAATTAAAAAGTGTGCACTGGGCATAATGACTTATCTTCAGTGAGCTGATACTGATCTGTTGAACAGGGCAAGTGAAAAATTGGAGAAGAAAATCTAGGAAAAAAGAAAAGAAATTTTGCATCTAGAAGCAAATATACATAAATAATTACCATTTATTCTAGAATATATTTAGTTATATGAATTTTGCCTAGTAAATATCTCTAAACAATTATAAAAATATTTACTAATAATTGGATCCATTGTTTTATTTCTTCCACCTAGTAATAGTGCCTTTTCTCCTATTATTTAACAGAAAAAATTAGCTCTAAACTAGTCAATTAATACATATAATATATACATTTAGTACTAGGGATTGAACCCAGGGACATTCTTCCTCTAAGGTACATCTCCAGCCCTTTTTATTTTTTAATTTGAAACAGGGTCTCACTAAGTTGCTGAGGGTCTCCTTAACTTGCAGAGGATGGCCTTGAACCTGTGATCCTGTCTCAGTTTCTCAAGTGCTGGGATTACGGATGTATGCCACCATGCCTGGCTTATATTTGTTTAGAAAGACCTAAGGAGCTTGGGCAGAGACACATTAAGCTTATATTAAAGCACTGTTACAAAAACAAAATTTAAAATGATCTGTTAAAAAGAAATAGTTTTTTAAAATAAATAAATCCCATGAATTAGTTCTTTGGTCAGTTGTTTTTATAGTAACAATATTTGCCAAATTCATCCTCAGAAAATTGTCTCAGAGCTTTCAATCATTTGTCAGTTTAAAAATAAAAATTGGCAGACTTCCAGTGATAGATTTTCGAGAGAAAGAAAGTACCTGGAATACAAAATATTTACCTAAGACCAATATGATGTAATCAACCATAATGCATCTATGTGTTCTTTTCAATATGAGCATACTACTATGTATCTAAGAAATAGACTAAGATAGTTTTTTATATAGTTGTTTTCTGTGATGAGTTAACTAACAAATTCTAGAGTAGAATGATCCCTAATGTCCAGAGAAGGAGTATTTGTAATTATAGAAAATATTTTAAAATAATAGAACACTTAACAGAAGTTGTTATAAATGTATTTCAGAATTTCTTTATTCCTATTTATATAGTTGATATCATTCTGTCTGTGGCTTTTGAGTATATATTTTTTAATCGTAACTGCCATGAAATAAATGCAAATAAACTCTTATATATAATGAAAAGTAATGTGACTTCTTGCTGAGTTATTCAGGACAGACTTAGTATTAGAGGTAGCTTCTGAGTCTAAAGTTAAAACTGAAATAGAGTTTTGGCATAAAGAACGCACATGAAGGATCAGAGATCCTAGAAAACTAAGGCGAGGACTAAGAATTCCAAATTATAGGATTATAGGTTATTATGTAGTAAATTTGTCCATACACAAGTGGAACTAGTCCCATATCCCCTTTTCCTTTAATGATTTAAGCTTATAAACAGGGACACAAGCCAGGCGCAGCGGTACACACCTGTGATCCCAGTATTTGGGAGGCTGGGACAAGAGGATCTCAGATTCAAGGCCAACCTCAGCAACTTAGCAATACCCTGTCTCAAAATAAAAAATGAAATAGGGTTGAGGGTGTAGCCCTGGGTTCAATCCCCAGTACCACAAACACACTAATAAATCCATAAGTAGATAATAAAAAATAAACAGGGACACCGAAATGCAAAGAAAATGAAGGCCACTTTTAATTGAGTAAATTATATCAGAGAATGTGCCAATTTGATATTTGAATAAAGCACCTTGTATGGGAAAATCGTCTTCAGTATACAGGCTGCACAGCACAAAGGACTTTTTCTTACATTTTTCTTGAAAAATGTTGGACTTGGAAATAAGCCATATACACAAATCTTACTGAGTTATGCTAAATAAGCCTTAATTAGTAATACCATGGGACTCTGTTTATGAACACTTAAAAATTCAATAGTAACATATGTTGCTCTGTGATTGTTTGGGAAACAAATGATACAGGACAGAATAATTTTCACGTTAAATGCTTCTCAAATGGCCAGAATGTTCAGAAAAAAACTGCATATACTTTCCCTTAAGAATATAATAAAATTAGCAAAAATATGGAAAATTCTAAGTACAGATATATGTTGAGTTTGCTTAAAATACCAAGAAGCCATATGTGTGATTCATGAATAGTATTTACAAGAATTATTCTGAGCAAGAAAAACTTTTATAAAACTTTCAGGCCGGGCGTGGTGGTGCACGCTTGTAATCCCAGTACTTGGAAGGCTGAGACCGGAGGATCACAGGTTGGCGGCCAGCCTCAGCTACTTAGTGAGGCCCTCTGCAACTTAGTGACACCCTGTTTCCAAATAAAGAATAAAAAATAGGGCTGGGGGTGTAGCCCAGAGGTAGAATGCCTCTGTGTTCAATCCCCAGTACAAAAACAAACAAACAACATTTCAGATATTAACAAGAATATACATATGCCATGAAAATATTGCAATTTTAATTACTTCATATATTGAACTATATGTATATATTTATAGTCTTGATATGTATTTATCAAGGAGGGATGAGTGGCAAATAAGAGAAAAAAAGTATACAAATAAATAAACAATAAGTAAGTTAGTTTAGAAGATTGCCTTTATTTTATTTATACATATTATAACACAGTAACAGCACTTCTGATGAATATTTAAAACTGAACAGAGTAATTTTCCCTGATTTTTCTTCAAATGTTGATAAAGTGAATGTAAAAAGATTATTTTTTAAAGCAAGACTCTAACAGGGACTAGAAAAGGCGTGAAAACATCGCAGAAACTCAATTTCAAAACTGAAAGCCTTTGGTTTTTGTACATATGGTAAGTGCAATAAAAAAACACCCAAATATAGAAAACAAAACTGTTTTTGGATGAGGCAGGTATATCCAAGCTAAAGAATGAATATTTCTATGTGATTGTCAGTGATGTTCAGAAGGTACTGGAAACAGGAGAATTGAATGAAAGTAGTTAGATATTTAGTATCATCATTTCTTCTTTATCATGATAGACATGTGAAGGTATTCTTCCTGGGGTGGGGGCGGGAAAGAAAAGAAAAAGCAAACCTAAGTCTATGTATAAAAGACTATAGCTGGGCATTGTGGTGCACGCCTGTAATCCCAGAACTTGGGAGGCTGAGACAGAGGAATCGCAGTTTCGAGGCCAGCCTCAGCAACTTAGCAAGACTCTCAGCAATTTCGTGAGAGCCGGTTTCAAAATAAAGTGTAAAAAATAGGGCCGGGGGTGTAGCTCAGAGGTAGAATGCCCCTGGGTTCAATCCCCAGTACCGCAAAAAAAAAAAAAAAAAATTAAAATAGTTCTGGGAGTGTGGCTTGGAGGTAGAATGCCCCTGGGTTCAACCCCCAGTACCAAAAAAAGAATTATTTTACCAAACATGGCCTTCCCTCACTATGTGCCATATTACAGTGGCAGCGAGTCTTGTTCTACATATAAGAAAACAGAATGTTTTTTGCTGGGTAATCTAAGTATGTTAAAGGAAAAAGAATGATCAAAGATACGTAGAGTTTAGACTTGACAAAAGAAATAGTTCAGTCAATAGCCTTGTGGTACAGAACCCCTAAATCGGTGGAAATCCTGAGCACCAAAGGTTTGAGGAGTCTGTAATAGGAGAGAATGAGAACACTAAGGGAACTGGAGGAAACTGAGGCAATATTCTTAGGAGATAAGGGAAAACTAATCTCCTAAGAAAGGAAAGGAAATATGTTGCAAACATGAGAAAAATGAATGATTGACATAAAGAGAAATTCTAAATATGAATATTTGAATATTTGTCCCTACTTTATGGCTCTCAACTCAATCCTCTTACAATTCTTCCAGGTATAGATTTATTTTCAGTTTGCACTTTCACACTTTTTTCTTGCCCGACATTTAATAATACCCTAAGCTTGTATTAATGTGGTTTTCTACATTAAAACTCACAAAAATGAGCTGGGCATGGTGGCGCACGCTTGTAATCCCAGTACTGGGGAGGCTGAGACAGGAGGATCCGGGTTCGTGGCCAGCCTCAGCTACTTAATGAGGCCCTCCGCAACTTAGTGAGACCCTGTTTCAAAATAAAGAATAAAAAATAGGGCTGGGGGTGTAGCTCAGAGGTACAGTGCCCCTGGGTTCAATCCTCAGTACTGCAAAACAACAACAACAACAGCAACAACAAAAACTCATACACAAGCTGGGCGAGGTGGTGTACGCTTGTAATCCCAGTACTTTGGGAGGCAGAGACCAGAGGATCCGGGTTTGTGGCCAGCCTCAGCTCTCTCTCTCTCTCTCTCTCTGTCTGTCTGTCTGTCTGTCTCTCTCTCTCTCTCTCTCTACCTAGTGAGGCCCTCCACAACTTCGTGAGACCCGGTTTCAAAAAAAAGTATAAAAAAATAGGGCCGGGGGTG